>CM060866.1:11481609-11588701 GCA_030737845.1 Acorus calamus
TTTTGTTTAAAACATTACCTGTCACTTATGAAAAAACAATTAAATTTTATTGCGTATCTGGAAGGTGCGTTCTTTCAATGTAGTGGTTTAGTGTGACACGTTTTTTTCACTTAAAATAAGAAAAATGTTATAAAGAGACATATACCGATAATCCATAATATTATAAAGAAAAAATGATCAAATAGATCTCTCAAAAGTTACAAATACTTAAATCAACACTTTTAAAAATTATATCAAAAAAATTCTAATTTTACATTTTTAGAAACTCAAAAGACTAATATATTATTATGTAGTTAGATCACTAACATGCCTCTAACCCTGGATATGATATTGAGGATTATTGTGAGCATTCATTCAATGTGGATACTTATTGTCAAACATATGGACAAATTATTGATGGTACTCGTGATCGAACTCAGTGGGAGCGCAAAGAGAAAGAACCAGTTCTTTTTCCACTTGCTCCAAGGAAAATGCCTGGTCGGGCATAACAAGCGACCAACGGTTCCCCCCTATCCGTAGGTGTTATTGATTCGCACTTCTTATTTTAGAAATGAGATATTATTGTTTGGTAGAAAAAATGGGTTTTTAGTGTGGAATAACTTAAGAAGGGTTAGAGGCATGTTAGAAATCTAACTATATAGGGGAGTAAGTTAGTCTTTTGAGTTTCTAAAATATTAAAATTAGATTTTTTTTTTATGTAATTTTTAAAAGTGGCTTATTTGGGTATTTTTAAATTTTGAGAGATTTTTTTTATCATTTTCCCTATTATAAAAATAGTAAATCTCATATACGTTTCACTCATATTGAAAAATCGTAGTGATGGGGTATTCTTTGGTTGTTAAGATAAAATATCCATTTTGGATTCGGTGAGCATTCAAACTCTATTGCAATCCCAATTGCAGTCTTATCCACTGTTTTCTTTAAATCAAAACTTACCATTTGAAATGTATGATGTTATATGAAATGAAGTATATGTTGAAATATATTAATGTATTTTTTTATGGTAAAAAAAAATTGAGTCATATACTATGATAAAATCATACACACTATAATAGTATAATATATACTACATAAAGTTGTAAAACGGGCTTTAAACTTAAAAAAAATTTGGGTATTGTTACACCCAGATCCATTTTCATCCCCAATTTTAACCTTATATGTGTCGATGGATTTCTATCGACGCATATACTCACATTAACAAGACATATGCTTCAAACACTTGTTCTTTCCTACACCACTCAAAATGTGGGTAAAAAAGTATATGATTTATTATATAAAATATATAAAAATTTTGTTTTTCTCATGACTCGGCGTATACCTACTATAAGAAATAATCATTTTTTATTTGATTGTGTTTTTTTTTAGTTATTTTAGTCAAGAAATGCAATTATAAATTTTTTATTGTTTGATTGAAAATGAATAAGTTATAGATAAAAAGTAAAGAAAATGTGAATAACATTTAAACATGTAAAATTGATTTGACATGTGAAACCCTTGATTTACTAGAAGTGATGACAAATGATTTAACATGTGGGTCATTTTATAGCAATGAAATAAATTGGATGGATAAAATAATTTCAATGAGACTTGAAACATCAATATCAGTTTATTGTCATTTATTCTGATATAATTACACCTCCTATTTTTTTTGTAAACAAACAGTTTTTTTATCTTATTCTCTTCTACTCTTTTCTATTTCTCATTTATTTTTCTATCCAAACAGGGGGCTACAATTATGGGCATATGCTTCATTACATGAAAAATACAACTTCAAAATAAAATAAAATAAAACAAAATAATGCAGGGCTGTTATTTGAATTATCCCATAATTTGTAGAATTTAGTTGAAATGAAAGGGTGTTGTTAAAATCCGCGTTACTTATATTCTAATTTATCATTATTTCAAATAAATATTAACATGATTCATTTGAAAAATATCATACTAAAAACTTATTTTTCTTACAAAATAACAATCTCTATATACATGACGAAAATCAATCTTCTTAGAGATTTTATTATTATATAGCATATTATGTGTTTTTTATATATATCTTAAATGATATTGTTTATCATTTTTCATTGTGTATATATAATCATAATATGTATTTTAAATCTTTATTCACATTTTTTATTTTCTGACAATTTACATATTTTTATGACGTCATTAATACATATCCAGTTTTTTAAAGAAGTATCAACATTTAATAGAGTTCATCATAAAAAACTTAAATTATATTGATACATATTTCACAAAATCCACCTAATCACAAATAATTTAGAATTAAAAAAAATTGATATACATGAAAATGTGTGAAATATATTAACAAAATTAAAAGGGTGAAATATTTTAACAAAGTTAAGAGACATGAAATGTATTAAGGATCTAATTGCATAAGTGTAGATTAGTCTTTTGTGTTTCTAAAATTGTAAAATGAGATTTTTTTAGGTATAATTTAAAAAATTGGTTAATTTGGGTATTTTTAACTTTTATGAGACTTTTTTAGTCATTTTCTCCATAATATATAAAAAAAATTAAGCATTAATTTTCCAATTTTTCTTAATAAAATTTTTGTTTATGACCAACATTTGAATTTATTAAATGAAGATCTCACAATGACCTGTCTTCCCATAACACACATGTTTTGGTTAAAGCATTACCTGTCATTTATAAATTTTTAAAATTTTATTGTGTATCTAGAAGTTGTGTTCTTCCAATGTAGTGGTTCAATGTGACACATTTTTTTCACTTAAAATAGGGGAAATTAATTAGAGGTCCCTGGGACCTATTGTGTAATAACAATAGGTCCCTTGACTTTTTCTCATTTTCTTTAGGTCCCTAAGTTACTGAATGTATTATGTTTGGGTCCCTGACACTAACTGCCGTCCAAATTTGGTGTGATCTCCCCGTTATTCCCCTCATTAAACCTCTATGAAACCCAATCGTTTTCCCCCCAAAAGTCGTCTCTCTCCTTCTCTACCATCTCCATCTCCCCTGCAAAACCCTAATCCCCCAAGCTCTTCCATCTCCAAGATCTCCACCATCTCCAAGATCCCCTGCGAAACCCTAATACCTTCCAAAGAAAATCGACGGCTCAGAAATCCAGCTCCGACGGTGTGAAATCCAGCTCCGAACATCATTGACGGCAACAGAACTTGCTTCGAAGAACATCGACGGCTCGGAAGAGTATTGAATGCGTGAAATCCTGCTCCGAAGAGCATTGACGGCAACAGACCCTGCTCCGAATCACATCGACTGCTCGGAAGATATGTATGGGAGACAATGAAATCTATGTCTTATCCAATTTTTTATTGCACTGTTATGTTTTATCCAATTTTTTATTGTACTGGTATGTATGGGAGACACTGTTATTCTTCCTATGTACACCCTAGGCCCAGCTGTTCATGCCTTTTTTATGTCTATACCTATTTGAAATGTTTTTGTGAAGGTTTGTTTGTTGGAGGTATCATATGTTGGTTCATTATGATTATACTATTCTGTATACACTGATATGCCTCCTATGTGCACCCTTATTCTTCCTATCTGCACCCTTATTTACACCTTAATATACTCTTCTAATTGCATAGCCCTAGGCCCAGGTGTTCATGCCTTTTTTTATGTCTATACATATTTGAAATGTTTTTGTAGAGGTTTGTTTGCTGGAGGTATCAAATGTTAGTTCATTATGATTATACTATTCTGTATACACTGATATGCCTCCTATGTGCACCCTTATTCTTCCTATCTGCACCCTTATTTACACCTTAATATACTCTTCTAATTGCATAGCCCTAGGCCCAGGTGTTCATGCCTTTTTTTATGTCTATACCTATTTGAAATGTTGTTATGAAGGTTTGTTTGCTAGAGGTTTCAAATGTTGGTTCATTATGATTATACTGTTCTGTGTACACTGATTTGCCTCTTATGTGCACCCTTATTTATACCCTAATATACCCTTCTAATTGTGTAGCCCTAGGCCCAGGTGTTCATGCCTTTTTCATGTCTATACCTATTTGGAATGTTGTTATGAAGATTTGTTTGTTAGAGGTATCAAATGTTGGTTCATTATGATTATATTGTTCTTTGTACATTGATATGCCTCCTATGTGCACCCTTATTGTACACTGATATCATAATTCTATTTAATATCGGTTTTTTATTATTGCACTGTTCTTGTTAACCATTACCAGCATCAAGGCATATAATGGCTCGTCCAGACAAATTGACACCTTCGACCACCAGGAAAACACGGTCCTCCTCATCAACACATCCACTAAAACCCAAGCCTCCCACAAAATCAAAGCCTCCCAAAGAATCCACAAAATCAAAGCCTCCAAAAAAATCCACAAAATCAAAGCCTCCCAAAGAATCCAAAAAATCAAAGCCTCCCAAAGAATCCACAAATCAAAGTCTCCCACAAAATCAAAGCAGTCTAACAAATCAAAGCCTCCTACCAAATCAAGGACTTCGAAGAAAGTCATCCACCATGAGGAAGAAACTGAAAGCTATCCAAGGTAAAATGCCCTAGCAAAATGTATAAACTGATATTAACTATTTATACTATTATACTCACTGTTTACACCCTTAGTACACCCTTATACTGATTTAGTACACCCTTATACCGACTCAGTGTACCCTTATACTGATGTAGTACACCCTTATACTTCCTATGTACACCCTTATACTAACTGTGTATATCCTTTTACTGACTGTTTACACCCTTATATTGACTTAGTACACCCTTATAACAGGGACTTCCTGCCTAAATCGATGTTGGTGCAACTTCGTTGCTTCCCAATCTTCTACAGAACTGCAATGGATGGGATGTTAGACCTTGCCATAGAAGGTTGATGAAGAAGACTCCATTCAATATATTGATCAACATTCCCAAGATGCAGTTCCAATCAGAGTTGTTGGACGTCATCGTTAGCAGCTACAATGAGGACGGTGATTTCTTTGAGCTCGGAGGGCAGCCGATATATTTCACTGCTGAAGACATTGCCCTGATCATAGGGCTGCCAGCATTTGGTGAGACCCCGAAGCTTGACTCGTCAGCTACCAAGTCAAAAATCAAAAGTCGATTCTTCAGCAACAATTCCATGATCACGAGGGGAGTTTTGAAAGACAAGATGTCTTCCTTGGTGGACTCAGACAACCCAAGAGACATCAAAGATTTCGTTAGGCTATGGATAGCTTTCATCTTTGCATGTTTTCTATTTTCCATTGGGCATTACAATTGCCCAATGCCCCTCCTGACAATATTGGATGACCTTAATTCCACATGGAACTATGCATGGTCCGTGGCCATCCGCAACCAAATAATGGAGGGTGTTCGAAAACAACGGGTGTGCATAGCAGAGAGGAATAAGGGTCAATACCCAAAATCATCCATGGGATATGTTTTCGGATGCACAGCGGTCCTCTGTGTAAGTATTTCATGATTTCAGTCAATGTAATGTTCTTTTCATTAGTACTTTATCATGACGAATAATGAATTTTTTTATAGGCTTGATTTTACGAGAACACAAGAACCAATAGATGGAGGTCGGCAGGCCATCGTGTCTCCCCACGTTTGTTTAAGTGGGTGATGGAGCTGACAAGGAAAAGGGGGGAGAAAGATGTTGACCCCTTCAGGGTAAAGTTAAATGATGTAATGTGTCTAAAAAGGTGTTTTTATTAAATGTTAAATTAATAGTTGTACACTGTTAAGTAACTTTTGCACACTGTTAAGTAACTTTTGCACATTGTTATCTGTTCTGTATACACTGCTAAGTAACTTTTGCACACTGTTATCTGTTTTTATAGGTTGTGGTAGAATTTCAAGTTGATGATGGAGGGAGATGGTTGTTGCAGGGAGGCAATATGACGGAAATCAAAAGGAGAAACACTCCTTTGAATTTTTGGAAAGAAGAAGAACAACAACAACATCAGCCGAGGAGACAGATTGGTGGTGGTGTGGGGCGTTCTATCATTTTGAAGAGAAAATTTAGGGAACTCCAACAGTCTTAGGGCACGAGGCTGATCAAAAAAATTAAAAAGATGAAAAAGGAAATGGTGGTATTAAAAGGAGAGATGAAGGTGCTAAGGAGAGAAAATGAGATGTTGAGGGCTCAGAGGAAGGAGAATGAAGAAAAATCTTTGGAGGACGAAAAAAATGGTTTGGAGGAGGTCATTCAAAAAATTTTGGAGGACGTAGAAGAACAAAAAAGTTTGGATGAGAAGGAGGAAGATGAACAAATTTTGGAGGAGGTGGAAGAACAAAAAGGTTTGTTGGAGGAAGAGGAGGAAGGAGACTTTTATGGTGGAGAGCCGTACAACATTGTTGATGATAGCTCACAGTTGTCAATAGTTATTTATAGTCAGGATCCTGATGAAGAGATGTTCGAAGATGTGAATGAGTTATCCATTGTCCCCTACAGTCAGGATCCAGAGGACGCAAGCTCCCCAGGTTGTAATGAGTTATCAATTGTCCCCTTCAATCAAGATCCAGAGGAAGGGATGCTGGAGGAGGCCCGAAAAATACCCTCCTATATTGAGAGAATGAAGAGAAAGAAAAGAACACAATCTTACATGCTGCGATCACCGTACAAGAACACCATGAGGAGGAAGTTACCCAAAACAATGAGAGGAGGAAAAGAGGCAACTGTGAAAATACCAGAAGAACCATATGAAATCCCAAAGAGACAGTATGCCAAGAAAATTGTCTTTTAATAAGTCATAACTTGTTATAACTGTTATAAATGCATATGAAGTTCAGTATTATCACTGTTATAGCTGCAAATTAGGTTCACAGTTACACTATGTACA
Source organism: Acorus calamus (assembly GCA_030737845.1). NCBI lineage: Eukaryota > Viridiplantae > Streptophyta > Magnoliopsida > Acorales > Acoraceae > Acorus > Acorus calamus. Next base: position 11,488,414 of record CM060866.1, read on the forward strand.
CTGATATCAGCAATTTGTACTCTCTTACAGTTCCTAACAGATATAATTATTACAAGTTCTGTATGTTATACTGTGTACACTGATATCAACAATTTGTACACTCTTATAACTGCTGCATTTTCTGTATGTTACACTATGTACACTCTTATGAATACTATGTACACTGTTATAGGTCCTAACAGAGAAACGAAGAAATTATCAGGGGAAAAGATTCTTGTCTGCCGAAGATCAAAAGCTAATTAATGAGTTTTTGTCATTACCAATCACGAAATATATATAAATTTGTTTACAAGCTATTTGAATTTCATGTACACTATTAAGAATTACTTACATATATGATGCACACTGTAGGGACCCATATCTGTGCATTGGAGAAAAGTGGATTACTGCTTGGCAAATACGAGATGTGCTCTTCAAAGCAGAACTTGAGGATTGCGTGAGTGAAAATATTTACAATATGGTAATATGTATGTTTAATAAGTCATCTAATAGATTGTTCTTATGATAGGCTTTGGATATGTATTTTGGTATCCTTGAAGAAGAGCCATCTGTCAAAAAATGGTTATATGTGTGTTCTTATGCCCAGGTAAAGTCATAATTCATTGTCCTACAGCTTTTTTTGATCTTACTGTCCAAAAAAGTAATTTATTTCATAACTGACATCCATTTTTGTTGTGATTGTGTGCAGAAGACACTGAAGGACAATCATCCCCTTGTAGAAGACCTCGTGTCAGCTGAAACTTACATGAGTACTTTGTCTGCATTCTTCAGGGGGTGCACCACAGAATTGTTGAAGGACATCGACATGGTTCTTATGCCGGTCCACTCTACGGTCAAGGAGTGTCAACATTGGCATCTATTAGTGGTTGATTTTAAAGGCCATCGATTCGTGGAATACAATTCGATGAGAACTGTTGATGGGTTTGCCGAAACGACAGACAGAGTGGTGAGTGTACACTGTTATATTTTATTGTATATTGTTAATTGTGTGCACACTGATACTATGAGATTGCAATGCGTAGGTTCAGTGGCTGAAGATGTATTTCAAATTGACTCATTTCATCTCCAATGTTGAAAACTGGCCTATTGTAAGAGATGATCAATGCCACAACAATCAAATGAGTAAGTGTTATTCATCATAAACAGTATGTGTATATCAGGTTCACATGTGAACATATATACACTGTTATTATATATTTGTACACTATTATACCTGTTACAGGTTTTGTGTGTTATACTGTGTACATTGTTATCAACAGTGTGTACACCGTTAAATCTGATATATGTTCTGTATATTACAGTATGTACACTGGTATTATAAATGTGTACACTGCTATACCTGTTACAGGTTTTGCATATTACAGTAAGTACACTGTTATTATCAATATGTACACTGTGAAACCTGACAAGGTATGTGAATATCAGGTGCATACATCATTTTAAAAGAAATAGAATATATCATTCATAAAGACATACATTGTTCATAAACTGCAGAATAGAATACATCATTAATAAAGACCGACAGATGTTGATAAACTAAAAATATATTAGTACATCATTGATAAATACATCATTCTTCAACGGCCACTGGATTATTGCATGTCTTCCTGTTGTGTCCAAATCTCTTGCACCTAGAACATCGATTGTGGGTTATCGTATCTGGATCTTCCTGCGACTCTATCCTCTTTTTCTTCTTCCTCCCTGGCCTAATCTTCGTAAATGGAGGTTTGATGAATACCCTTTCATCTATCTCCTCAGCTGGTCTCTGAGCGCCCACCACAGGTAGAATGACACCTGCATATGTTCGGCAGAATGTATCCGACAGGAAATATGGTAAACAATAATCATTGATGGAGCGGTTTATTTTTCACACTGCAGCACAAGCATGCACACATGGCAACCTATTAACCTACCAATCTCTACATGTGCACGTGTGATCATTGAGGTTGATTGCTTCACCTTGTCTATCACATACCTCAAAAATATTACCATCAGAATACAATACTTGCAAGCCACGACACCGTGCTTGATGCTTCTCCATTTTTCCCATAATTGATGGGCACAAGTGGGTCTCCCACTCGCTAGCCTCATTGCGTCTTTTATACATCATTTTCATCATTTGAACCCTTATGTGATCAATCATCTGTATTATCGGGAGATTGCGGGCTTCGAGTATCCATGAATTGAAAGACTCGGCACAATTTGAGTATAATTCTCCATATCTTTCCCCTGGAAATAGTGCATTTGCCCAATGGTTTGGATCAGAATCTTCAACCCATTTTGCAGCTTCTTGAGAGAAATATCGCATCTCGGCTATGACTTTCGTGTAATCTTCGATCCTCAGTCCATAAGCTGCAGCATCTAGTAGGTGAAGTAATTTCTTCTAACAGAAATTTTGAATTTTCAGCGATTGTCTCTCTAAAATTCATCTTCAAGTGTCTCAAACAATAAGAATGATACGAGTTTGGAAAGACTGAAGGGACAGCTGACATTAAACCCTTACCCCTATCAGAAATGAATGTGATGGTTCGATCTAGAGATACGATCCCTCGTAGGCAAGTTAATGTCCACGACCAATTGTCTTCTGTCTCTTGATCCACAACTGAAAATGCTAATGGAAATAAACCGTCATTCTCATTCTTAGCAATAATGGCAAGCAAAATACCTTGATACTTAGAGTTCAAGAATGTTCCATATAAGAACAACATGGGCTTACAACCAGTCTCAAAGCCAGTAATTACAGCACCAAAACTTATAAAAACTCTTCTAAATCTATGATCTTCAGGAGTGCATTCCAACTCCACGTAGCTGCCAGATTCGTATTCATCACCGCTGCAGCATACCAACGGAGATGATCAAATGAAAGTGTTTCATCTCCGTGCAAATCCTTGCAAGCTACCTCTTTTCCATGCCATGCCTTATGGTAAGGCAAATTGATGCCATAATCTCTAAATACATCCTTCACTATATCTTTAGGTCGATATAAAGGAGAGTCTATAAATTTCTTTTTTGTAATCTCACCCACCTATCTTCTTGATGCTTTAGGATGATCATTTGTTGATATTCCTCCACCACATGAGTGAACATTGTTTATCGTCTTGATTTGAAAGTAAGGGTCCAACCTTACTCTCGAGCACTGTACTCGCCATCCACACGAAGGAATCTTACACCGAACAGTCACTCTAACCTTGTCATTCTTCACGTACAGAAAATCAAATGAATGTGCTATAGCATAATTGGTTAGCTGCATTCGAAAATCTCATCTTCAAACTGTTGATTGACTGAATGAATGCAGTTATCCCAAAAACATGTGAGCATCCCATTTGATGTACTCCCGCAAATGGCTTCCCCTTGGGTGACCATACTACTAGATGTAGGTGCCGTATTATTGATGTTCAAAGGAACTGTATTAGACTTCCTACAATTCATTTTGTCGAGGGCATGCATTAGGTATAAAAATATATATATATTGAATTCCTCTTTTAGTGTCAAAATTATATATATGTGTGTGCACATTGTTATCTTTGTCTGTGTACACCAATAAAATTCATATGAAATGGCTGTAATTTTTTACCTTATTCCTGCATCTCCACCACAGGATTGTTCATCATTTAAAGAAACAGATATCTCGACAACCATGGCCCTATACATCTTATGGATGTCGTACATCCTCTCTACTGCCTTATCGTTACTAATAGTAACTTTAATCATTTCTTTTCCCGGAACTCTATACTTCATAATGACTTTGGCCACATTGAACCCCCATCTTTCACCAATTCATTGACAATATAAGCATATGTTAATGTTCTGCATATGTTAACCAGCTCTGCATCTCCCATATATGTACAAGCTGCCATGATTGGTTCCATTGTTGAACAATAATAAAGTAATATGCAAATATGAAAATGCAACTGACATGAATTTGGACTGTGTGCATGTTTAGAAAACACACAACATTGTTGACAGTGTACATTATTAAGTTCTTTATGCACACTGTTATTCACACATTGAGAATCTCATAGTTCAAGAACATGCACAACTATATAAAGAGTACAATTTTGATAATTTCATAAATGTAGAACATGCACAACTACACAAAATGGACAAGCACCGCACACTACACCATATATAGTATGTGTACACTGATAAGTGCACTTTGTACACTCTTACACTTTGAAATTCTAAAAACTCCCTGTTTGCGGAACATTCATATAAACACCTCACATTACAACATCTACAAAGAAGAATACAATATTTCAACAAGATTCACATACATTAGTACCTCAAGAAGGTGAGATCGGTGCTCGGGGGAGGGAGATCGGTGCTAAGGGGAGGTTGGATTCGCGATTGGTGGTTGGGGTCACGGGAGGTGGGAGAGGGACGCCGTGGGGGACGCGGGAGATAGTCAAGGGGGTGAGATCAGTGCAATGGGGACTCGTGGATGCGGAATGACAGATTTTTGAGTTGCTTGGGAAAGAAAAGGAGAGGTTGGGGAGAAGGAGAGCTTGGGGGAGAGAGATGTTGGAGGAGAAGGAGAGGTTGGGGAGAAGGAGAGGTTGGGGGGGAGAGATGTTGGAGGAGAAGGTGAGGTTGGGGAGATAAGGAAATTGATATGCATTTGGGGGTAAAAGGGGAAGACAAAAATTTGAAATGGATGGAAAATGGATGGAAGGACCTAAACATAATACATTCAGTAACTTAGGGACCTAAAGAAAAGGAAAAAAAAGTCAAGGGACCTAATGTTATTACACAATAGGTCCCAGGGACCTCTAATTAATTTCTCCCTTAAAATATGAATGTTATAAACAGAGATATACCGATAATCCAGAATATTACAAAAATAGTAAATCTCATCAAATTAGATTAAACGTTTTGATGCAAAATGTATATGCAAATGAATTAATTTTTAACAAATATATCTCACTTTCAACAACTATAATGGTATATGGATTTTCTGTGGGAATTGCATGTGTGCGTGGACCTTTTAAAGATTTTTTATAAATATTTTTCTATATATATATTTTTTTGGATTAAAGATATCTACATAGTAAAAACGGAAAAATCTCATATAAATATCAATCAAAGTTGGTGCCGATATACATGTTTGGATGTTCCTAAAAACTCAAATATTATCCCTCAATTAAACTTCTATTTTAAGTATTTGAGTTGTCATTGTAGTCCCTATAGATAGTAATAAAGACATATTAATCCCAACAAAAGACCAAATTGCTCATTTCTACTCTGTTCACACTACACTTCTCCGGAACATTTTGAGGGTAGTTTAATCACTTCATGATCTGGATTAGATTTAACAAGAGTAGGTTCATAATTAACATTTTGTTCACGACCTGGATGCATTTGGGGTATTTTTTTAAAAATAAAATTTTCAACGACTTGTATGTCTTACCTAGCTTTGATATATAGGAATTTATATTTAATTAATCGTGCTTATAAGTACGTAGGTGTCTTTAACTTCTTGTTTTTTTTTTGTTGAGAAAATGCTAGATTCTTTGGTTGTTAAGATAAATTATCCATTTTGGATTCAGTTAGCATTCAAACTTTAGAAAAAGATACACGCAGCTTCCATTATAGTCTCAATTGTAGTCCGTCATATTTTATTTTTTTAAATCATATACTCACAATTTAAAATGTATACTGTTATATGAAATTAAATATATGTTGAGATGCATTAATATTTTTTTTCATGATAAAAAAGTTAAATAATATGCTATGATAGAATTTGTATATTATTATAATGTAATATATACTAAATTATCGTTTCTTATGGAGTTAGCAAAATAGTTATCAAACTTTATTATTTTTTCCTACTGACTTGGCCATGCATGTTTTTTTTTTTTGACCGACTCTTTTTTTTTTTTTGACTGACTCCTTTTTTGACTGACTTTATTAACGTCACATTTTGGGGAGTCGCAGGCCATTAATTCGATATATACTATTCAACAAGTCTTGTCGGTTGCAATTCATAGTCACTTTTGTGAAACAACACGGGAAGCACGTGATGCAGTTACAATGTAGCAACAATCATACAACATGCACAACATGCGAAATATAATATGCATCACCTTATCACCTTATCATCAGTGGCTGTTTGGCCATTATAAAATCAACTTTCATTGATTTAATTTGTTATATATATAATATATATTAATTTATACGTTATTGACTATTGGGAGTTGGAACAAGTCATCCAATTCAAAAACAAGTAGACTTAAGTTTGGTGAACCTCCGTTTGAAAACACAGATTGAAAAGTAGATTTTGGAATAAACCTGCTTTTTAAGATAATTTTAGACATTGATTATTTTAAGATGTTTTTTTTAATTCATGAATCAATATTTGGAAAAAGTTTAATGTTTGGTAGAAAAAATTACTTTTTAAATTCAAAAATTCGATTCCGACAAAAATCGTTGTTTTTGAGATTTTAAAACATGAATTTCAAGAGAGAAATAAAAAAAAATTCAGCTTTTGATTCCGTCACAAGCTGCCCCGTTTGGTTGCGTGTTTGGGATTTTTCGTTTTTTAAAAAGCGAAATCACCCCAAACGCGCAATCAAACGGAGTCTTAGCTAAGGTGAAATTGGGGCCCGAAAAAAAATGACTCGATACATTGTTAATGTGAGTAAATGCTCTAATAATTTTCTATCAACGCATATGAAATTAAAATTGAAGCTCGAATACAAATCGTGTATAATAACGCTAAATAGAAATATTTGAATTTAATTCTATAGATGTATTTGTGTGAATTGATAAGAAAAATAGGCGTGGGGCCCATGGTACAAACAAAAAAAATTGGATCTAAGTTTATTTGTGTGAATTGAAAAAAAAAAACTGGTGGGGATTTTTGGCCGTCTATTGCATTGAATGATACATGACACACCCGGGGGAAAAGCAAAGTAGGATAAAAGCAAAGAAAACGGGCTCGGATCCGGTTAGTGCTCGACTACGGTTAGTTCGGTCAATACCGAACTGCACTATGTGCAAATCAAACTGCACCACTTATAAATCAAACTGCACAACCAATTGTTGGGTATATTTTTTTACTCTCTTATTGGATTCAATCAACTATTGGAGAAAATATGAATTCTTAAGTAACATCAGTATTCAATAAAAGAGTAAAAAATATACCCAACAATTTGTTGTGCAGTTCGATTTGAACGTGGTGCAGTTCGATACTGACCGAACTAACCGTATTTGGCACTGACTGGATCCGGACTCAAAGAAAACATAGTAGAGGATCTGACCCCTAGCTATGATGGAGTTCCTCCATTAGAAAAAAATATATAATCAACATATGAAAAACATAGAATGGAGTGGTAGCGCAGATGAACAAAAAAATGCAAGAAATGATAAGATGCATGTTATCTAATGCTGGTTTTGGTAAAGAGTTGTGCATATATAGATATATATTGGGAATTGTTTAGTGCAACTCCTATTTAAAAGTGTTTCTCTGTTGTCTTTTTTTAGTATAAATGTCAAACTCAGGCCTGACCCTGGGTGTATGCCCAGTTAGTATTTGGATATGTGGTATGTGATTTGTATGCGATTTACATATTACATAGAATATATGTGATATACAGGAATATACGTGGTTTTATAATTTTTATTAATAAAAATTAATTTTATGATGATGATTTCTAAACAAGTGATAACAAAATGAATTTTAAAAATATAACAAACGAGACCTAATTTGCTCACTATGACATTAATATTATGAATATGTTCACAAATTAACTTTCAAAATATATATATAGAGAGCTCTGATTTTATGCGGATCATGCGGTCGCGGGTCTACCATGCGGTAAACAACTTAGATCGTTTGATTTCATTTTTACTGATCAAGTTGTGAATTTATATGAGATGTTTACTTGTACAACAAGTCATCACCTGACCAACAGGTGACACTCATTTTTTATTATTATTATGCAGGGATACTATGGACGCGTTTGATTGCGTAATTACAAAACTAACTCTACAAAAATCTGAGTTTTAACTTGCAGGATGTTCACCTCCCCCAGTTTTTGAAAATCATAACTTTTGAATATTATTTGTCTAAAATTTGTATGTAGAAAATCGATATAGTAAAACTATTTGGTTGAACGATTGTATAAACAACTTCTTGCAATCGCAGAAGCTGCGCAATCGCGCAACAAAAGGCATGCACCCTATGTATACTTGTGGATAAACATAAACCCATGTCTCCAATTGTGGATAAACCATAAACCCATGTCACCTTATCAATTTAAACCCATGTTCATGTGTCAGATCAAAATAGACATTAGCATGTTGTATTGTAAACCCATGCAGTCCATGTGTCAGAGAGAGAGGCTGAGAGACTTTAAACTTTAAAACAAGATCTAGGGCCGGCTCATTCTCATTAGACGAGTGACAGAAGACAGACTGAGGGTGCGTTTGGTTGCGCGATTGCGCTGCAATTGCGATTACAGGAAGCTGCATTTGCAATCGCGCAACCAAACAGTTTTGTAATCGCAGTTTTAAACCCAGCGATTGCATGCAAATAGTGTCCAAAAGCTGCGATTTCAAAAAGCTGAGAAAGTGAGCTTCCTGCAGAATCAGATTTGCAATCGCACATTCCTGCAGAATCAATTTTGCAATCGCACAACCAAACGCACCCTGAGAGAGAGAGACACTGAAGATGAAGATAAAGACGAATTGAAGACGTGTGAGGAAAATGAAGATGAACTGAAGACGAACTAAAGAACAAGAAGATGAACTGCTGAAGGGGGCGGCATGTGAAGGAAGAAGATCAGGGATTTAGGGCCTGTTTTTCTTTTGGGTCGGGTGGGCCAACCCTGCGCCACCCGCATTTGCGGGCCCCCCATATGTGACGAAATCAGCCTATCCGGTTCGGTCAACCGATCAAATATAATTCCTTCCATCCTTATATTTCTTTCTACGTAATTAATTTTTAGATCAAAGGTGAATTAGTCACTCCCTTCTTTAATGTTTTTTTTTTCATTTATAGGCTTCTCAATCGCTCTATTTATCTCATCTTAACAAACTATCCATAAAATTTTAATTAATGTTATCAAAAGTCAGACTTTTTTCAATTTGATAATCTAGTCAATTAGGTCATCTTAAATGATTTAATCCCGATCATTCAAATTTGATACATTGGATATGAGATATTTTTCCAACATATTCATGGTGTTTAAAAAAATTTCTGGTAGAGGGTTATGTGGTTGCTAAGATTTTCATGTTTGTTTTAAAGATTTCCATTTTGGATTCAGTCAAAATTGAAGTTTTCTTTTTCTACCGACTTTGGCAATACATTTTTGGGAGTTATAACATGCGGCCATTAAATTATGCATATAGTATTCAAGAAGGCCTTGTCAGAAAAAAAAAAGAGAAAAAGTCCTTATCAGAAAAAAAAAGAAAAAGAAAAATAATAAATAAAAATTTATAATACAAGTCCTTGTCAGCTCACAAAACAATCATGTTGAAGACCACCAAACCAATGACTATGGATGATTTGCAGGTTTAATTTTATGATCACTTATTATTTATGAATAATTAGGATTGGTTATTATTTGTGATATCACCTTTTTCCTATTATTTTTTGTTATTCTGGGTGAAATAAAAAACTCATAAAAGTTACTCGTTCAGGTATTCTTTGCGAAAAAATCAAAAGATCTATTAGAGCTTATAGATCCACATCCCTTTGTTCGCAAAGGTTGATTGAATCCGTGGAAGAGTGTACCATACACTACATCACGATAGCTTTGCATATGGTGCTCTGACTAGAGATAGCAACGGGAACCACCACAAGGCCTTGTCAACTAGAGTTAGAGCAACCTCAATTAATCTCCTTGAGCTCAAATGACTTGTGGAGGGGTTGCGCCTCTGTTCTACATTAAATTTAACTTGGGTGGTAGGAATTTGAGTACTCCATATCACTGATAGCATGGATACACGGAAGAGGCAACATCCCATAGACTGCTTTAGAGATTTGCGCTCATTTGTTTTATATTGTCAGCCCCTTTTGCTGAATGAAGACAACTCATGTATTATGAAAAGGAAATTTTGGACTGGCCCCTATAGAGAGAAATTCATGAACCTCCATTATTTTGGAGAGAAAAAATCTTGCAAGAGGACTGAGAGGTGAAGGCCACTCTAAGGAACAACAAATGCTATTTCTGTTTTCCTCACCCTTGTTTTTCTTTTTAATGTCCTTTTGATACATGTACTTTTCAATTTTTCACATAAATACAAATTTTGAGGAACTAACAAAAAAATAAAATAAAATTAATAATAATAATAATATTAATAATAATATTATGGGGTCCATACCTGCTGCATTAGTCACTTTTGATATTGTTGAAAATTAAACAACACGAGAAACACGTGGTATATATATCTATTATATTCCAGAGTGCAACAATCATGCAGGCAAAACGCGGAATATTCGTACTATAAAGACAAATTTGACCAGCTAATATCTAATGCTGAATAACGACAATATTGATGAGCCAATATCGGTACCACCCAGGACAAATAAGAAATCAAACTATGAGACTAAAATAAATTATATCTTTTAAATTTAAACACTAAAATCAAAATATAAAGAGATGAGAGATTCATTACTAGATTTTATGATTTATAGGAATTTAAAAATAAAAATCTTTTTTAGTTCCATGAGGGACTTTTTGCTCATTTCAACGAAGGTTGTCAGATGTTTGATTGTGTGGTGAATGAGTACCAGATTTCTATTTGATGGAAAATGTTAGATTCAGTCACATTCATCGACCAAAAATCAGACATCACATGTTTTCATTTATTTTTAAATAGTAAATATCAACTAATGAAGTATATGTTTTGATAAAAAATTTATATCACTTCATTTTGAGTTAAATGAACTAATTTTTAGTAAGCGTAATAAAATATTAATGTGGTATATACAACATCTAACAAGGTATATACTTTATTGAATTTCTAACATAGTATATAGATGTAACACCACTCCTATTTGATTAGGGAAAAAAGGTGAATGGGCTTGCCGGGTGTTGAATGGGCTTTGACCTTGCCATTGATGTTTTGGTTATTGAATGGGCTGTGGAAAAAATAATCGTGGTTGTTGAAGGTAAAAAATAGTTGTTGTTGAAGGGTCCTTTTGCTTTTGGTCTTCATTGTTTGTTGGTGTTATTTGGCTGTTTGGTCTCTTCTCGTGGTTTTTTGGGGATAATTTTGTGTTTATATATACTTTATAGAGTTGATATTTTTCACTTAATTGTAATTTGATAGAATGAGAGAATGAAATAATAGAAATCTCTGTATTCCACTTAGTCTCTGTTTGGATAGCGGAATTGAGTTATTCTGGATAGATAACTATGTCAGTATAGATAACAAATCTACCCCCTCCCCCCGTTTACCAACTAACATAAACAGATAATAAGGGAGAATAACAGTAGAATAACCCTTATTCGCTGTATGTTGGAAGCGGATAAACCTTGATAGCTAAGCATGGATAAACGAGCATAAAACATGATAACAATTCCATTAAAAAATGAGAATAATTTATCAAAGCTTATCTATTCCTAAGAATAAAAATATCACTCACCATCGTTAAAAAAAAATTCTCTCATACTTTAACACAACCCAATACACCCATATTTAATGTGAACCGTCTGATCAATGAATCACTCCCACTGTGATTCAATCTGAACCGTTTAAAATACACCAAAAAAATTGAAGTCATCCTGACCGTCCAAAATCAATTTATTTTCTCTCCATCGTCGTACACGTGTCCGCGCCGGTTCCCATCGCATTTACTCTCCTCCCTGTACTGCCTCGAAAACCCATCATCCTTATCTCTCCCACACGTCTCCCACTCTTTGAATCCATGGAAACCCTAACAACCACTCCCCTCAAATCACCATGGACGCCTTCGGATTGCTTGTATCCATTGATTGACGTTCGGTTCGACGACGATCAGGTTTGGTCCGTGGCTCCTCGTCCACCTAAGGCGGCAAATCGGGATCAAAGGAAGGGGTTTTGACATTGTGGGTGATGAAAAGATGGGATTTTTGGGTGGAAAAACAACTCGTTTGGAGATTTAAAGAGGTTTTAACAATGTAATGAGTGGTTTTGAGTGGGTATGGATTGAAAGGTTTTTCATCAGAGAGATATGACATCAGAGAGAGGTTTTTCATGTAATTTTGAATGAAAATGGAGGTGGGTTTCTTTTGTTTTTGGACAAGATATTTTTCAAGAGAGGCGAAAACATATTTTGTTTTGATTGGATAAAGATTTGGGGGAGGAGATGTTTCGATGAGCTTTCGAGATGCAAGAAATTGATCCGATGATTTTTATATTCAGATTTCACTGAATTCATTCGCTCGCTCGCACATGCAGAGGTCTTGCTTTTTTGGGTGGTTCATAAAAGTAAAAACTTTTTTAGGACTAAATATATGATGAAATAAATCATTGTATATCCTTGTTTGATATAATATATAATCGAGATAAATCGTAAACAATTGTTCTTTGTGTAATTTGATTTAATTTATTTATTACTATCGTCTATTGTTAATATATATTGTTATCATCATTTATTAGGATTTTTAATATAATTGTTTATGAATATTTCATTAGTATAATTTATTAATATTGTTAATATATATAACCTGTGAGCATAGATGAGCTATGGTTTCTTCCCCACTAAATATTTGTATACACAAGACTCTTTTCATCAACAAAACCTTTGACTTAGGGGTAGAAAAATGTGAATGCCCCATAGTTTAACTTTGAAATGGCAAGTTACATTGGAGCTGGTCAATTGTAGTAGTTACAGTATTACAACTATAGATTGTTTTCAAATATGGAAACATTCTGAAGTTGAATTTCTATTGGAAACCAAATTGTACTAATACATACGAAAATGATTTGATTTTTATTTTAAAAAAGTGAAACCAATTCTATACTTGGCAGCCTTTAAAATGGATTTGTTTAATAAAATGAGACCCACCATGGGGAGCTTGATTTTCAATTCTAAAAACAAAATCACAATGTTCTAAATGAGAAGGATTTTATGTTGCATACTAATTGATAGAAATATGGCTTTGTAGTTGTTCATTATGCACAATTGATTCTGTTTTTAAATTTATTTGTTTGTATGAATAATGGTGTTTGATAGTGATATTCATGGGTGCATATTGGTTATTCAACTTATTTGTCTCAGTTTCTGTGTGTTCTGCCTGTTTGAGAAGCAGCAAATGTGAAGTTGTATAAATGTGAAATCAATGATTCTATTGGGTATGGGTAATAAAATTTGTTAATAATTCTCAGTCATTTTATTAGACAAATATAAAAACATTTTAATTTATTATTATTTATGACCAAGGGATTGAGTAAATTTAATTAACATATAACCCATAATTAGAATCATTACAAAGCAATTGGAATCAATACTAAGCATGCATAGAGTTAATTGTTCAATATATATAAAGGTCCACCATCAAGTATTACATAAGATGTACGGTCCAGATTTAATTACACTCATCATGGATTGATATATATTCATCAATTACACCAAACACAAAATTATATTAGAGGGGCAAAATTGATATTTTAAAAATAATAACTCCCTAGCCATCCCTTATCAACTATTTATCCACAGTTTATTCTAGGTCAACCAAACACCTAAAATCTGAATTTTATGTTTCTCAATAAGAATAAACAAGAATAGCAGAAATTGCAACAAAATACGGATAGGCTTATTCTGCCAAACACTGCTATCTATCCCCGTATAACTATCAGGGCTGAATAAGAGTTCCACTTCTCAAACGGGGGTACAAGAATAAGAGATTTTATATTTGGTTGTGTTTTTTTTATTCTCATTAAAAAATGTAAGAATAAATGTTGAGTTGTTTGGTTGATAAAGAATAAAAAATAAATAAAGTGTAAAAAAGTTGATTTGACATGTGGGTCCTTTGATGTATAAGAGGTGTTGATAGGTGATTTGATGTGATAAGGTGTAAAAAGTTGATTTGACATGCGGGCCCATGAGAATAGATAAAGTGAGTATAGCTTATCCTAGGGGTTACCAAGAATTATTTACTCGTTTAAACTGGCTAAGTAATACCAAGTTATACCATGCAAACAAACAACCATTTTCTCTATCCATTCTTAAACCACCCTTATACTACCCTTATACTTTTCTATTCCGTTTACCAAACGGGGGGTTAGGGTTTAATCCCTTTATTTATACACTCTAGGAATTACATGTGTAATGCACTACACACATTATGAGATAACACATATAATTTAACAGTCCATCTCAAACTCATGGTGGATCATACAAAGTGAGTTTGCGAATGAGAAACTGAAATCGATGAACTGTATGTGACTTCGTAAAGAAATCAGCAAGCTGCTCGGCAAAGGAGATATGCGGAAGCGATAATGTCTCTGCAAGAAAGTGCTGACGAATGAAGTAACAATCGATCTCAATGTGTTTAGTCCTCTCGTAAAAGACCAGATTGCTAACAATCTAAATAGTAGACCGGTTATTACAATGAAGAGGAGTAGGACCAGTTATAGTAACTTCTAGATCCACCAAGAGACGTCTGAGATGAACAATCTCCTTGGTGATGATGACCATAACTCGATACACAACCTATACCTTCACAAAAAAAACACCTTAAAAATGGCATATTGATTTATTTGCAATAGTAAAAAAACAGTCGCAAATACTATTTTCAAAGTCAAATCAATATTCAATGCATCTATAATATTCAAAATTTGATAAGTCACAATACAAGAGCATCTCCCAAAAGTGTCACTATTAACAATTATGATTTTCATTTCAGCACTTCAATCTCGAATTTGTGAATGTTTATAAGAACACCGACTTCAAAACATAAATTAAATGCACATCCAACTGTCCGAACAGATTCTTTAAAGATAATGATTAGACCAGATTCTCTAAATTCACGTTTGTTAAATTGAGTGACAAGTGAAGTAAAGAAATATTAAGCATGCAAGAATTTGAACACATTTTTGAGATTTTTAGTAAAACAAAAGGGGCCATTGATATACATCACAAGATCAAAAAAAAGAAAGAAACAAAGAAACAAAGAAACCACATTCAGTAAAACGAAATAAATGAAACTGATAGGAATTCATAAGAGATGGCTCACTGTGACTGTTCAAAGGTCCCAACGGGGGTCCTCCGGATCCAGGGTTGGAAGGACCGAAGGACCGAGAGCCGCTACCTCTGTAGAGGGGATGGATTCCTATGCCTTGGAGGGGAGGATCGGGTCCTCCAACTTCATATTCTGGGATAAGAGCCCCAGCCCCTAATGCCTATAGGCGATTCCAAAAATCAATGATCAGACCTAATAAATCTTTTCTTCTTTTTTTCATCTTTGTCGGGTGCTCCCGTGACTAGTTTTTTATAGCGTAATATTGAACCCATGAGTTATTAGGGTCTTCTGGACCTCCAACTTCAGATTCTGTAAAAGCCTACAGGACTAACTAAGAGTGAAGAGAGCTTTGACTAAGCCTTCCCGTGGTTGGTCGGCATTGCCGAAAAGCAAGCTTGTACTTCGCCATGAGTAGGGGAGGCGGCAGCTCTTGTTGCAAAGGAGAAGGCCCATCGCCTTGGGCGGGAATGGTAGTAGCCTTCACGGTGAGCAGGGGAGAAGCGATCGAGGAGGAGAATTGCGATGGCAAAGTGAGGGAGGAGAAGCGGATGATGGGACGCGGAGGAGGAGAAGCGACATCGATGGACGGTCAATGGAGGCCATGATTTGGGTGTTAATCGAGAAGCCGCGGCGGCGAATATTTTTGGGTTGAGTGACTGAAGAAAACCTATGGTTTAATGGGGTTAACTTGCATGTGCATTTGTAACGTTTCGGTATTTTTCGGCCTTATATATTTATTTTAAATATGTAATGGAAATTTTAAAATTTGATTTTTTATATTTCATTTTTCAGATTTGGCGGTGGGCCAAAATGGGTCCAATTTGATTTATAATTATGATAATTATAAATTGAGGTTGAAATAATTATTTTATATTTTTCTGTAGATCTTTATAGTGTTAAGATACTTTGGTTGAAATTTGGTGAGATTCGGAGTTCGAAAAATTTGATTTTTAGGCTTAGTGTCAAGTTATTGGGCCTAGGGATCTAGTTGCGAATCCAGAATACATTTTTATAGCCTTCTGGGACTTTTTTGTAAATCGGATAGGGATCTGTTTGTAAATCGGATCGGGACGTCATTGTAAACTGGAAACACTTCAGGGGTCGTTTTGTAATTTCGGTAAACCCCTTTAAATAACATGTTTGGGTTAGGGTTTTTCATCCAAATCTCAGAAGTTATGAAGGGTTGCCATCTGATGAGCATTGCACCATAAGACTTTTTTGAAATGGTTTCCCACACTGGCAAAAGGGGGGTTTCTAGTTAGACAACATGAGGATTGGAGGCGGCAAACTTGTTTTGTTCCAGATCCATGAAAAGCATTCCACATTAGTTATGGTGAAGTGGAGTTGCAGCTTTAGCTGTGTGACAACTTCTGATGTTGTGAATAGTATTAGGGGTGATAATCGAGCCGAACTTTGACATGTTCAAGCTTGGCTCATTTATAAACGAGTCGAGCTAAGCCGAGCACACGAGCCTCAACGAGCCTAACGTTCTTCTTCATTTTAGGGTTTTTAGGGATTGAAAACAAAATTTTAGCCTAAATTAGCCAAGTTCATGAGCGAGCATAACTTTGTATTAATTTAATATTCTGATTTTATAAAGAAGTTTAGTCAAGCTTCAACTAAGTTTTTTATAACACAAATGAGTCAATTCTTATAAGTTTTGTAGGATGTATATTATATCTCAAGGTGATTCTATAATGTTTTACAGGTGTATCATTTATCTAGATAGTTTGATTAAAATGAATCATCTTATTAATCTTTGACAGCTTCTTTGTATATATGTTTTTGATATTTATCATGATATATTTAGAAATTATATATTTTATTAATAAAATTATAGAACCGCATATACTCCCGCATACCGCATATACTCTATACGGTACATCAACCGCACATAAACCGCATACCGCATATGAGAACATTGCATGGTACAATGCTTTCCTAAACATATTTAATGGTTTTTATTGAAATCAGTGTCATTTTCACAAGTAATGATTTGTATATTGTCTTTTATTTTATGCTCCAGGAAAAGTCTAAATCCAAGTCATCGACTAAGACCTAGGCCAAGTCCAAACCCATGCCATCTCTCACGAGGAATAAGGAACAAGATAAATCCTTTGAGCATTGTTAAATCGACTAAGTACACTTTTAACCTTTTTGTGTACATTGTTAAAATTCCTTGTATAGTTGTTTATTATTTTTTGTACATTCTTATAACATGGACTGTGAGACTCTTTCTTCCCAAATTTACTACACAAGTGCAATGAATGAGATGACAATTAGAGACTCCCATAAGAGGTTACTTCAAAAGATTCCATTCAACATTTTAATGAACATCCCTAAGATGCAGTTCCAAGCAGAGTTGGTTGACATCATCGTCAGCAACTACAACCCTGATAGAGATTATTTTAAAATTATACAAATTGGTCATTATATTTTATCTGTTATACTCCTCTTGTAAATATGATTTATATTTTCATTAGTACGCTAAAGTATATATGTACACTGATAAATTCTTTTTCTGATTTACCCCCCACAACAACCCTTTCGAAGTCATCCACCAAGAATTCAAAACCCAAGTTATCCACCAAAACCCAGGTCAAGTCTAAAACCAAACCATCCACCACAAGGAATAAAAAGGAACAAGGTGAACCCTTTTAGCATTGTTAAATTGACTAAGTACACCCTTAACCTTTCTGTGTACACTGTTAAAATGCCTTGTATACTGCTAATCAATTTTTGTACACTCTTATAACAGGGACTGTAAGACTTTTTCTCCCCAAATCAATGCTAGTGCAGCATAGATGCTTCTCAATCTACTACACAAGCGCAATGGATGGGATGACGATTAGAGACTACCACAAGATGTTGTTCAAGAGGACTCCATTCAACATCTTAGCGAGCATTCCTAAGATGCAATTCTAAGTAGAGTTAGTTGACGTCATCCACCAGCAACGACAATCCTGATGGATATTATTTTGAGATTGGTGGGAAGCCGATCACATAGACAGTCGAAGACATTGCCCAGATCATAGGGCGAAAGAGAATAATGTTTAGATAACAGGTTTTCAAAAAGAGTGTGAAAGTTAAAAACACAATATGTAATCATTACTGGGTGGCTCTATTTGTGCCCCTCTAAATTGTAAGTAAGCCCCTCTTGTAAGTAAACCCCTCATATTAAAATCATCTAATGTACAAGCCCCTCATACAGTAACCTCATATGCAAACAATGAACAAACCCCTCTCACACCAAAACCTCTCCCACCTAATTGTCACCTCTACAAAATCCTAATAAGCATATTCTAATAAAACAATTAATGTAAATATAAAAAGAAGGAATTTTTAGTTTTAAGTCCTCGTAAACTTTCGAATTTAGCGATCGATCCCTCACTTCTTCATATTTTGGTTTTAGTCCCTATACTTAAATGATAATTTAGGAAGGACTTATATCTAAATTATTAAGTTTGTTTTTTAGTCCGTGGGAGGGACCTATTCCTAAATTATCATTTAAATGTAGGGACTAAAACAAAAATATGAAAAAGTGAGGGATCGATCGCTAAATTCGATAGTTTACGGGGAGTTAAAACTAAAAATCCCTAAAAAGAATATGAAAATCCATTGTTTATGCACTTATTCACACAAATCCTAAAAAATCTTAAACCCTAAAAAAATTAAAAATTCAAACCGTATAGATACGAGATGAGGGGTACGCTTATTAAAAGAATATTAATTAAATATTTTTTTAAAAAGGTGAGCTTATTTATAAAGGGCATAATTATTAGGAAAATCTAAATTGATCTTTAACAATAAAATCCATTTAAGGGGTCTTCCTTACAAATTAGAGGGGCTCAAATAGAGTCATCCATTATTACTCTATGATAATTTTGTAAATATGTGATGGTGTTTTAAATAGCAAATGTAACTCCAAACTTTATTGTTATTCTCATTTTGTACACTGTTA
Organism: Acorus calamus; assembly: GCA_030737845.1. Classification (NCBI taxonomy): domain Eukaryota; kingdom Viridiplantae; phylum Streptophyta; class Magnoliopsida; order Acorales; family Acoraceae; genus Acorus; species Acorus calamus. Next base: position 11,507,548 of record CM060866.1, read on the forward strand.
TGCTCTTCATGTACACTGTTATATTTTCTCTGTTATGCTCCCCTTATGCTCCACTTATACAGATTAGTCAGTATATGTTTTAGGTGGTGGTGATTTAAATAAATAGATGTAAATGTTTGATATATTAGTTTAAAATGATATTTGAAATGTTTGTTCGTGATTGCAAGTTAAACATGTTTATATGAACTATTCTGTGTACACTGTTATGCACAGTGTGTATACTGTTACACATATATAAAAAGACAAAGGGTTTGTTATGCTAGGAGGAGATGAAATTAAAGAAGAGATGGGGCTGAGGTTAAAAAGAGAAGAAAAAATGCTAGGTTGACTAAGAATAGATGGAAGGACCTAAACAAAATGGATAGATGGATGGAGGGACTTAAAGAAAAGTAAAAAAAAGTCAAGGGACCTATTATTATTACAATGGTATCTCCAGTGACCGCTAATTAATTTTTCCTTTATTCTTTATCAACCAAACAACTGAACATTTATTTTTATGTTTTCTAATGAGAATAAAAAAAAACACAACCAAATAGAAAATCTCTTATTCCTGTATACTGGCATAGTTATCTATCCAGAATAATTCAATTCCTCAATCCAAAAGGGGCATAGTGACTTGTAAGTTTTTCAATGAGTGTTTGAAGCGAGATGATATGACCTAATTCTCAAAGAGCAAATGGTTCATGCCTTGCACTTCCAAGAGAGTCCCACTGGTATATGGATATATATATGAAAGCAAAGGTGATGCAAACTCAACCTTACTAGAATTAGCTAAGCATGATTTCAGCTTTGTTCAGATCATGCAACAGACAAACATTCGAAACATGTCAAGGTATTCTTAAACATCCACAAATCAGTGAATAAGTTATTTTCATTGTTTCAAAATTAAATATTAAAAATTAGAATGAAGAGAATAATTTCAAATTTAAAAAAACTTAATCTTAATTAATTATGTGATTAAAAGCCTATTTATAGAGCAGATAATCTTTAACAAACTAGAATATCTCAACAAATATCTCTAAATCTCTCAAATCACAACTAAATCCAAATTCAAATTAAAATTCATATCCTAAATAAAATCAGAAAATCATATCTGAATAATCTCTAAATATTGAGTAATACTAATTATGCAGAAAAGATATGATAAATCTAACAAGGAAAATTATTGACAAGCCCCAATTCATAGGCCCAAGTAAGCCCCATGACATGGCATGTTGTGTTTTACCCCTTTTACCCTTTAATTGTTTGTTCTATTTTTTTGTAAACGAATTTAATGCATTCTTTAGCATTTCCATTTTTGAAACCGGACATGCATTAATTCCTTAATTCTCTCATTAGGAATAAATGCAATCACATTCGAGTATTTGATTTTTGGGATTTTTAGTTTTAAGTCCCCGTAAACTATAGGATGTAGCGATCGATCCCTCACTTCTTCATATTTAGGTTTTAGTCCCTACATTTAAATGATAGTTTAAGAATAGGTCCCTCTCAGGGACTAAAAAATAAACTAAATAATTTAGGAATAAGTCCCTCCCAGGGACTAAAATGAACATATCATTTAAATGTAGGGACTAAAACCTAAATATGAAGAAGTGAGGATCGATCGCTAAAACCTATAGTTTACGGGGACTTAAAACTAAAAATCCCTTGATTTTTTTTACCTTTTCTCTCATTCGAATATCACATTTTTTTTGTTTCGAATTGCAAATCATATTGGATTTTTTTTTCCTGAGATTTCCTTTGCATTTGAATTTTAGGAAATTTTTTTAAGTGATTGTTCTTATCGAAAGATAAGATTGAACTATTGGGATTCCATTGCAATGTCTAGCAATTCAGGTTTGTTTTTTGTTATGTTTGTATGTTTTCAATTGTTTTAATTTTGTCTTCCTTTTTAAGATTTTTTTTGTTGTTGTCATCTGTTTTCAGAATGAATTTTTTTAATTTGACGTATATGTTTTTTTTGATATGTGGATCTGAGTTACATATGCATACCATGTTTCAAATTTAATGTAACTAAATTTTGCATTGATGTTTCGTTTAGACTATTTTGTTACTAGATTTTCATTTGACTTTGTGAGTGTAACTAACTTATTAAAAGGTTTCAATACGGTTGTGACATGTGAATGTAACTAAGTTATTAGAATATCTGTTGCTTTTTGATATGTGGTTGTGAGTTACACATGCATTCCACATTACAGATAATGTAACTAACTATTACATTGATGTTCTGTTTTAAACTATTGTGTAATTAGTTTCATGTTTGTTGACATTATAACTAAGTTTTTCACGTGCATAGTTTTAATTATTTCTAGTTACATTTGTAAATGTAACTAACTCTATACAGAATTTACTAATCATTGGTATCTTTTTGACATTTTGTAGGAGACATAGGACATTCTGTTACATGTTCCTTAGAATGCAGTACGGAGAAGGATTTTAATGTTGATGATCAGCAGCAATGTTCAGAAGAAACTGTGCCTAGTGTTGGATTGATATTTGATTCAGAAGAAGATGTGCGTATGTTTTATAACAACTATGCTAGAGGTCATCTTACTTAGGAGAATTGAAAACATTGCCCTCTCACATGAAGAACAATTGAAGAGTTAAAATTCCCCCTTATGCCACTTACACTTACACATAAGCTTGCATTTTTCTTTTTCAAAACACTTAGACATTCAATTTCCTTAAAAAAAAAAAATAGAACTAACTCCCCGTACCAAGACTAAGATTGTCCCCATTACACTCATTCCATGCCCTTCCGCACATGCTTAAGAAGAAATTATCCCACTATCACACCTACTTAAGATTCTTCTTCACTTACGCACTTGGAATCCCTCCCTTGCGTACTAAAGCATGGTTTCCCGCACTTTACTTTCTCACATTAATTTTTCATTTACCTTAAGATGGATTGTAGCCCTTGATAATTCAAGCAAGAAGAGCTCGAAAGTCTGTACAGATTTAACACTTGGTCCATGAAAGAATGTTTTTATAGATTTTGAAGGTCGAACAAACACTTAGGAGAACTTTCAGCAGCAACAGACAGAAGTAGCAGAACCACAAATAGCCCCAGGCAGGGGGCAACTAAAATCAACTAGCCATCCCTCACAAGACGGCTAGAAAGAACTAGCCACCCCTGCCCCTGCGCCCTTCTTCAGGTAAACTACCCCAGGAAAGGGGCGGCTAAATGAAACTAGCCGTCCCTCCTTGGGCGGCTAGTTTTCACTAGCCGCCCCTCACCTGCCGTCCCATCTGCCCTGTCAGTCCCAGTCTCAATCAACTCTTCAAATCTCCAATACCTGTTAAGAGCATTTCTTTCCAAAAATTGCACATACACATCTCGTATGCATATACATTCATGAAGCTCATATAAATATACTTCGAAAAACAACCATAGCTCGAAATCATATGTTCATCCATGAATCAAACCTATGAAGGCCAAGATTCATTTACACACACATACACATCCATGAAAATTAAGAAAAGGGGATGGGCTGTCTAAACATCCATGCTAACTAAACCAAACCATACATGCAAAAAAGAAATCATAAAATTGTGCCATCAAGACCATAAACCATAAATTGTTTTCAAAACTTAAAATTGCATAAAGGGGTTTCCTAAAGAGAGAAAGAAAAGATAAATCCTTCAAATACTCCAAACTCCGAATGTCTTGAGCCGTGCATCACTGAAATATCACCTAAGATAAAAGAAAGGAAGAAAAGCATGAATTCCTTGCATATATACTATTCTTCTGTCTAAAATCAAGACACCAAAAGCTATACCTCGGTGTATCGTCATCCCTGGGAGGTTAAGTAGGAGGAACATCCTGACTTGGCTGGGAAGGGAGTGGCGGCTGATGAGAAGACTGGACCTCTGGAGCATCAGGAGTGGTAGGAGTCTCTCAAACTGAAAGATGCGGCCCTCGCATATATCCCATGACTCCTGGACGCCGAGGGACGAGAAGCGCGATTGAAGGTGGCCTCGGTAGCCAGGAAAGCCGAAAGAGAATGCTCGGGCTTGGCCTCGAGGACCCGAACCTGGTCCTGCAACCGACGCCTCTGAGCCCTCAAATGCTCCACTTGCCCACCATGCGCTCGGAGGTGCTCATTGGCGGCCTTGAGCCTCTTCTCCATCTCATTCAACTCAACCTGCAAAAGCGGCACCGCTCGAAAATATTCAAACAAGAAGAGAATGAGAAAAAGAAAAAGGATTTCTAACTTACGTAGGCGTCCGGGATCTCCTCCTCCATCATCCCAAGGATGTCCGCATACTCCTGACGATACCAAGCCAAGTAGTCGTCACTCGAAGTCACCTCGGGATGACGCTCCACCAAGTTTCCCCTACCCATCCACCCAGCCACATATGACGCGTAGTTCCTCGGGAGATTCGTGTCCCGAGGAATTCCAGCCACGGGAATCGAAGGACGCCGCAGCAAAAGATCAGGCACCCACTGGGGGTACCCAAGCTGGCGGACAACCTGACTGATCGCATGAAACACGACCTCGTTAAAATAGATCAGCCAGACGTCCCGTGACAACTCCTCAGGGACCTCCTCCTCCATGTAGAGCCTCCAAATCATCTACAAAACATTAAAAGAGACAGGAAGAGCGCTTAATCAAAAGAAAATCAAATACAAGCCAAGGAAACTCGAAGAAAATATATATCTCTTCCTCTGTCAAGACACGGAAGACCTCTCGACAATGAGCGAGGCGATGCAAGCACAAAGATCCTCAGGGCGCCCATCTCATAGCCCAAGGGAGAGCACGGTTGAACGGCGCTGGAATCGAACGGTCAACCACAAAATGCTTGTACCCAAAAACCTGCAAGTCGAGGGAGAAATTATCAGAATCAAGTGAGTTGAACCAAAATACATCCACCCCCCACTCACGCATACCTGGAGAAAGGGAGCAAAGTCGTCAAGATTCTTGCCCCTAGCCCTCTTCACCTTCTTCGAGAGCTCCGCAAAAAGGTGGGCGAGCATCGCGGCTCGCCAAGCATAGCGCCCCATACCCTCAAAGTCCCTCATCAGCAACAGGGAATGAGAGGAGACCTTGTCAGAGGCCATTGAGAAGAGAACCCAGTTGAAGAAGTAAAGGAAGATTGCCCTAAGCTCCCTCCGCGCCCTCTGTGGGCACGCGACCGCTTCTCTCGCCTCGATCATTGCCCGTCTCCTCTCGAAGCTAGCTGCAGCTTCGCCCTTCTGGCGCTCTGTGAAGGAACCAAGGCCATATTGCCCTGAAAGCCGCCCCAAGGGGATCCGGTTCAGCGTCCGCTCTCGCTCAACGAACTCCCACTCCCCAATCAACTCCTGGAAAAGTGCCTTGTAATCGACAAGGGTGGCCGCAATCACTGCCTCCCCCGATACCGGAAGACCGGTGATCCGCTGAACGTCCTCGAGGGTCGGCATGAAAGCACCGGTGGGAAGGATGAAGGCACAACTCTCCGGATCTCATCTCTCCGCCAAGGCCTCCACATAAGGCCGATGGAAATGGAACGACTCGATCAGGAATGAGGAGCGAAAGCCCACCCCATCCACCAAACTCCTCTCCCCCTGGCGCAAGGCATCATACCATCTTTTCATTCCATGCCACAAAGCTCGAATGCAGTTCGATCGCTACAAACAAAATGAAAGGAACGTGGGTTAATTTAAAAGCGGTAGAAAGGTAAACATCCAAGTCTACAAATTCATTTAGAAACCATGCTTAGCAAGATAAACTTCTATATACTAAAACAAAAGCACGAAAATAGAAGACTTCACACGTAGGCCCACCTTCAGTCATTCGCAAAACACCTTTCATATGACCACCCGTTCTATCCTCTTATCCCACTGTGGTCATCACGTGCATGCCTTCTCTATTTTTACAGTCTAGCATGATTATACACTTTTTTATAAGCCCACCCAAGCATGTGAAGGAACTTAGACCCGTAAAAATGCATACACCTACTCTCTCTTACTCCATCATCATCAAATACGAATGAAAATCTATATTCTGAAAGAAATATATGCATACAAGAATGTCACATGCAAGCATGCCAGCCATACCCCTCCTATCTTGTTTTAAATAGAACAAACATGGATGTACATAAAAATTGTCCTTCTGTCTAAAAACAAACCCATATCAGCATGCTTATATATTCCACCATAATCAAACTATACATACAAAGCATGCCTACTAGAACACACATGTACAAATATCACCTATTCGTACTGCAAAAGAAATATATATACATATATATAAATAAAAGGCTAAGACAAAGGGGTTAAAAAAATACCACGGCCCGTGTGGACCCAGGGGCGTCCGCTCCGCCTCGTCAGGATCGTCCATCCCATCATCATCCCCCTCCTCTTCATCCTCTCCCTCCTCCCCAACTACGGCCTCCTCGGCCTTCACATCAGCACCAACCCCCTGTGGCTCCTATGCCCATACTCGCGGCCTCTTCGGCCTCAACCCCAATGCCCCCGGCCTCTGCAGTCTCAGCCCCAACAACACCGGTGGCCCCCATGCCCACCGCGCCGGAGACAAACTCCGCAAAAGCCCCCATAGCCCTTCTCCCCTCTTCCTCAACCCTGGCTTCTATAGCCTTCCTGTCCAGCATCCCGACAATGGCGTCCAACGACGCCCTCACTGTCGGTACCGTCGGGAAGGCCTCCGAATGTGTCGGATGTGTCGGAGCGGATCCCGGCGGGGTGCGCGGTGAGCGCGTGTGCGTGTGTGGGGGTTCTTCGGGGATTCGGATCGGATGCGTGCCCTGGCGGGCTCGGTCGGATCGTCTTCTCGGAAGAGGTGAGGGTGTGTCGTTCCTGGTTGAGGCGCCCGATAGCGTCTCAAGAGGATTCAGGGGGGTTTGTGTGATCGCCACCTTCTTTTTCTAAAAGCAGGAAAAGGTTGGGTTGGATTTGATCGCCTACGTGGGGGAGTTTGCGGGGTCTCCGTTCTGAGATACGGATATACCGTACACAGAGGTGAAAAACAGGTATCTTATTCTGCTTCCGGGGCTTGACTAAAAGAGTCTTGGGACAAAAGGGTGTGGATATGGGGTGTGGATAGGGGGCGGCTAGTTGTTTTTAGCCATCGGCCAGGGGGCGGCTAGCTAGGGTTAGCCGTCCAGGGTTTGGTTGGTTTGGGCAGAACTTTGGTAGGAAATGGGTTTGGTTCTGGACAGAGGCTAAGCTAGGTTTAGCCCAGGTTTTTGGAGGGTGGGATGAGAGGGTATTTTATGTAGGGAATGGGTGTTTCTCTCACAAAAGGGGCTCTCTCTCTCTCTCTCTCTCTCTCTCTCTCTCTTGGGATTTCTAGTGGTGGAAGGGTTTGAACAAGTGGGGATGGTGGATTGGTGATTGAAGATGAATTGGTGCTTGAAGATGAATTGGTGATTGAAGATGAATTGGTGATGTTCTTGATTGGGTTTGGGACCCCCCTATTTATAGTAAAAGAGAGGCAGGGAAATATCCCGAGGGTAATGGAGTGGGTTGGCTTCGATTGGACCTCTCATTAATTCTCTGGTTCTTCTGTCAGAGACCAGGTGAAGGGCGGCTAGTGCTAACTAGCCGCCCAGGATGGGGCGGCTACTTCCTGGTAGCCGCCCCTATCATGACCTGCCAAACGTCCCATCTCTGACAAGCGGTGGCTTGGGTCGGCTACTTGGTTTGATCCGGCCAAGAGAGGGCAGCTAAAGGTCATGACCCGCCGCAATGATCAGAATTTAATGCTGCTTTATGTCCCATTCAGGGGACTAGTCAAAAGTCGGCCAGAGGGCGGTTGGGGGGGGGGGGCGGCTAGTGTAAACTAGCTGCCCAGAAAGGGGCGGCTAGTTAGGGCTAGCCGCCCCTTTCCAGGGACTTAGGTCTTTTTTTTTAGGGTTTTGGGTTTTTAGGGTAGGTTTTAGGTTTATGGTTTACGGTTAAGGCTAGGGTTAGGGTTTAGGGCTAGGTCAAGGTTTTAGGGTTTCCGGTTTAGGTTTAGGTCAAGGCTAGGGTTTAGGGTTTTAGGGCTAGGTCAAGGTTGGGGTTTCCGGTTTAGGTTTAGGTCAAGGCTAGGGTTTAGGGTTTTAGGGCTAGGTCAAGGTTAGGGTTTCAGGTTTAGGTTTGGTCAAGGCTAGGGTTTAGGGTTTTCGGTTTACCGAACCTTTGGTTCTCTATTGGATGTCCAACTGTGGGATATTTCCGTGTGTTACTTGAAGTATTTCTGTCTCTTTGGACGGTCAAAATTGGGGTATCTACAATTGTCCCTCATCGGACGAAGTCTTTGTGCGAAGCAGGAAAGACTTCGACCGATGATAAGGAAAGAGACCCCTATTTTGGCCGGCCCGACCTTCAAGAAGTTATGCCAACACAAACAGTACTATTCGGGGAGTTGATTTAGACTGTCAGAGGCTAGGTCTTGACTTAGAATTTTTAGCCTAAAGGATGATCCAGGTGGGAGGTGGGGAAAAGTAAATGGTGAGTGATCCAACCCGCGGTCGGGGTTCTTAGCTATCGTGCGCGGAGCAGCCCAGCGTCAGTTTCCTCATGCCTACCGTTCCCGTGTTTGGGAAAACTCAGCAAGGAGGGGATATCACCGACAGAAAGTAAGTAAAAGTTGATTTGGGTGAATTGGATCATCCGAAGGATAAGAACTCTGGAAAAGAACCAGAACTGAAGAAATTTGAATTTGAACGGTACTGAAAGTGTGGCGAAACTTCGGGAAAGTCCTGTTTGATCAAGTAATGTCTGGAAATAAACCAATACATGGCTGTTTGGTATGGAGAACCTTGGAATTTAGGTTTGAGAAGAGTTTGGAAAGGGGTTTTGAAGCAAAACAAAGAAACTGGGAGGGGCGGCTAGTGCTAACTAGCCGCCCGAGAGGGGGCGGCTACTCGTGGGTAGCCGCCCCTCAACTGGGCCCCTTATAACCGAAAAGGACCCTCTCTCTCTCCATACGTTTCAAAAACGGTTTTTCTTCCCTCCCCTCTTCTTCTCTTCGGTTTCAAACTCAAAAACCCTAATTTCTTTGCCTTTCTTTCCTCCATTTCGACCTCAATCTTTCTCTTTCTCTTGATTTCGAAACCCTAGGTTTGGGTTCTCCTTTTTCTTTTCAAATCGAGGAGATGACGAGGTCGAAGGCGATTCGCTTCGAGGGGGAAAAACGGCCACGGGTGGCTCGTGGAGAGCGTAGCCCGAGCTCTTCATCATCGGAGAGCGATAGGCCGGAGGTCGAGGCCGTGGGGAGGGTATGGGTACGACGGAGGTGCCGCCGGTGGACATTGGCGTGGGTGAGGTCGGGGATTTGCCTTCGGGGGCTATCCCGGAGGTAGGGGGGAGTGTGATAGGCTATACATGCAAGAGGAGGCGTGGGGATCGACCGGTGGTGGCCGAGGAGGTGGTTCCGGGGGTTGGAGGATCGATTGAGGGTGCAACCGAGGGGGTAGGAGTCGAGGGAGTTAGCGAGGAGGTGAGGGCGTCGTTGGATGCCCTCGTCGGGATGTTGGATAGGGAGGCTACAGAGGCTAGGGCTGAGGAGGAGGAGAGTAGGGCTATAGGTGCCTTTGCGGAGTTTACCTCCGGTGTGGGGAGGGTGGAGGTGATAGGAGAGGCTAGGGATGGGGCCGGGGAGGCCGAGGGTATGGGCACCGAGGCTGCAGAGGCCGGTGTTGGGGCTGAGGCCGGGAGGCCGTGTTCGAGGAGGATGAGGAGGAGGATGACGACGGGATGGACGATCCTGACGAGGCCGAGGTGGACGCTCCTGGGTCCACACGGGCTGTGGTATGTTCCTAACCTTAGTCTTAGCCTTTTATATGTGCATGCCTTTCGTGGTATGCATAGGTAATAGTGGGCGATATGTGTGTCTAATATGCATGAATAGATAATAGTGGGTGATGCGTGTGTCTAATATGCATGCTTGTGTGTGTAGTTTGATCACGGTGGGATAATAAGCATGCGGATATGGGTTTTGTGTTGGAACAAAAGAAGGGGACAATTTTCATATGTGCATCCATATTTGTCGTATAAGGGGAGGGAAATGACATGTCTTAGCATGCTTGCCTGTGGTGGCTTTTGTATGCATATATTTTTCTGAAAATATATATTTTCATATGCATTTGATCATGATGGTGTAGTATGTGTATGTAATTTACGGGTCTAAGCTCCTTTACATGCTTGGGGTGGGTTCGTGAGAGGTGTATAATCATGCTAGACGGTAAAATAGAGAAGGTATGCAAGTAATGACCACGGTGGGATAAGAAGGTATAATAGGTAGTCATATGAAACGTGTTTTGTGAATGACTGAAGGCGGGTCTACGCGTGAAGTCTTCTATTTTTCATGCTTTTGTTTTAGCATATGAAAGCTTATCTTGCTAAGCATGGTTTCTAAGTAAATTTGTAGACTTGGATTCTTACCTCTCGACTACTTTTAAACTAACCCATGTTCCCTTCGTTTGTTTTGTAGAGACCGAACCGTATTCGGGCTCTGTGGCATGGGACGAAGAGGTGGTACGATGCCTTGGGGCAGGAGGAGAGGGGCTTGGTGGAAGGAGCGGGCTTCCGTTACTTCTTCCTGATCGAGCCATTCCACGTTCACCGTCCTTACGTGGAGGCTTTGGCGGAGAGGTGGGATCCGGAGGGTTGTGCTTTCATTCTCCCCACCGGTGCTGTCATGCCGACCCTCGAGGACGTTTATCGGATCACCGGCCTTCCGGTGTCAGGGAGGCAGTGATCGCGGCCACCCTTGCTGACTATAAGGCACTTTTCCAGGAGTTGATTGGGGAATGGGACTATGTGGAGCGTGTGAGGACACTGAACCGGATCCCCCTTGGACAGTTGTCGAGGCAATACGGCCTTGGCTCCTTTACAGAGCGTCAGAAGGGCGAAGCTGCAGCTAGCTTCGAGAGGCGGCGGGCGATGATCGAGGCGAGAGAGGCGGCCGCGTGTCCACAGAGGGCACGGAGGGAGTTGAGAGCGTTCTTCCTCTACTTCTTCGGCCGGGTCCTCTTCTCGACGGCCTCCGACAAGGTTTCCTCGCATTCCCTTCTGCTGATGAGGGACCTGGAGGGCATGGGGCGATATGCTTGGGGAGCGGCGATGCTCGCCCATCTCTTTGCGGAGCTCTCGAAGAAAGTCAAGAGGGCCGGGGAAAGAACCTTGGCGGCTTCGCGCCATTTCTTCAGGTACGTGTAAGTGATAAATGTCCTTTTTTTGGCTTAGCTTACTTTAATCGTGATAATTTTCCTCTTGCTTTGTTAGATCTTCGGGTACGAGCATTTCGCCATTGATCGCCCGACTTTGGCACCGTTTGATCATGCCCTCCCCTGGGCTATGAGATGGGAACCTCGGGGGTCTTCTCGTTTGCACCGCCTCGCCCAATTCCGAGAGGCCTTCTGCGTCTTGTCGGAGGAAGAGGTATGAGTTTTCTTTGAATTTCTTTGGCTTGTATTTGATTTTCTTTTGACTAAGCGCTCTTCCTATCTTTTGATGTTTTTTAGATGACGTGGAGGCCTTACTCGGAGGAGGTTCCCGAGGCCCTGGCGCGAGACGTCTGGCTGATCTACTTTAATGAGGTTGTATTCCACGCGATCAGCCGGGTCGTCCGCCAGCTTGGGTACCATCAGTGGGTGCCCGATCCTCTGCCGCGGCGCCCCTCGATTCCGGTGGCCGGGATTCCTCGAGATACGAATCTCCCGAGGAATTATGCTACGTACGTGGCAGGATGGATGGGTCGAGGCGTCTTGGTGGAGCATCGTCCTGAGGTGACTTCGAGTGACGAATACCTAGCCTGGTATCGTTGGGAGTATGCGGGTATCCTCGGGAGGATGGAGGAGGAGATCCCGGATGCCTACGTAAGTTTGGAAGCTCTCCTTCTCTTCTTCGTTCTCTTTTGCTTGAATATTTTCTGAGTGGTGTTTGCTTTTGTAGGTTGAGTTGAATGAGATGGAGAAGAGGCTCAAGGCCGCCAATGAGCACCTCCAAGCGCGGGCCAGGCAGATAGAGGCCTTGCGGGCACAGAGAGGACGCTTGCAGGACCAGGTCCGGGTCCTTGAGGCTCAGGTGGATGCTCTGTCGAGAGTGAGGGCCGACGGTGCTTCCTCTTCTTCCGCCCCTCCTTCTTCCATGATTTCCGAGCGAGAGCTCGAACTGACGAGGGAGCTAGATGTGGCCCGGAGCGAGTTGACGGCCACACGGATGGAGTTGGGCCAGGCTAGGGGTAGGGCTTCTCGGGCTGAGGAGGAGACGGACCGGCTGAGGTCCATGGTGGCTTTGAGAGAGGAGGGGTTCATCACCCTAGGCCGTGAGAGGGACTCCCTCCAGATGAGGGTGTCGGAGTTGGAGGCTTCGGCAAGTGTTCCCGGAGGTTTGATGGGGGACTTGGTTCGTTCTCTCCAGGCGGCCGGGGATAGGGACCGAGAGGCGCTCAGGGCGTCGGAGGCGAGGGCGCGGGAGTTGGAGGAGAGGCTGAGGGTCGTCGAGGATCGGGCCAGAGGGACGGAGAGTCGCCTCCGACAAAGATTGGAGAGGAGAGACAGAGATATGCAGCAGGTCCGTCTTTGGGAGGCGACTATGAGGGGGAAATTGGTTGGAGGGGGCTCTATGACCGAGGCGGACCTCGATCTTCTTCCACTTGAGCCTGACCATTCTCTCTCGGCTTCCTTGGCTACCGGGGCCACCTTCAGCCGTGCCTCTCGTCCTTCGGTGTCTCGGAGTCGTGGGATATACGCGAGAGCCGCGTCTTCGGTTCGAGAGACTCCTGCTGCTCCCGATGTTCCAGAGGTTCAGTCTTCTCCTCATCCGCCGCTCCCTTCTCAGCCAAGTCAGGACGTTCCTCCTACTCAGCCTCCAGCGGATGACGATACGTCGAGGTATAGTTTCTTTGTGTCTTGGTTTTAAGTAGAAGAATAGTATATATGCGATGAATTCAAGCTTTTCTTCTTTTGTTTTTGGTTTTAGGTGATATTTCGGTGAGGTATAGCTCAAGACTTCGGAGTTTGGAGCGTCTCGAAGGAAAAGATTCTTTTTTTATGCTCTTAGGTTTAGAAAGACAGTCTGTGTTTATGGTTTTGGTGGGACAATTTAATTTCTTGTTTTGTATGCATGGTTTAGGGTAGCTTAGCATGGATTTTTTTATGGATATGTATGTTTGTGTAGATGAATCGTGGTTTTATAGGTTTGATTCATGGATGGATGTAGGGTTTTGATATATAATTGTTTTAGCATGGTGTCTATATATGTTTTGTGTATGAATATGTGTATAAAATGTGTACATGCAAGTTTTGGAAAGAATTAATCTTTCATAGGTAAAGAAGTGTTGAAGAGTTGATTGGATATGGACTGACATAGCTGAAATGGGTGCAGGCAAGGGGCGGCTAGTTAGGTTTAGCCGCCCCCTGCCTGGGATATGCTCACCTGAGACAAAGGGCAGGGGCGGCTAGTCGAGTTTAGCCGCCGCCTGCCTGGGGTAATTTGGTTCTGTTGCTCCTGTCTGCTGCTACCGCTAAAAGTCTTTGTGACCGTTCCAACCTTCAGTACCTATAAAAACATTCCTTCCATGGACCAAGTGTTAAATCTATCCAGATTGCGCCCCTGCACTGACTTTCGAGCCCTTCTTGCTTGAATTGTCAAGGGCTACAATCCATCTTTAAGGTGAAATGGAAAAAGATAATGCGAGAAGATAAAGTGCGGGGGGACCATGCTTTAGTATGCAAGGAAGGGATTCCAAGTGCGTGAGTGAAGAAAAGTTTTAAGTTTGTGTAAAAGGTGGGACAATTTCTTCTCAGGCATGTGCGGCAAGGGCACAAAATGAGTGGGGACAATTTTAATATTTGTGGGGGCAATTTTCATATGAGTGGGGACAATTTTCCAAGAAAATCGGATGCCAAGGTGTTTTGGAAAAGAAAAATGCATGCTTATGCGTAAATATAGTTGGCATAAGGGGGCATTTTAGTTCTTCAATGGTTTCTTACGTGAGAGGGTAATGTTCTCGATTTTCTGAAGTAAAAGATGCCACAAGTCCCTGTGGAGGAGCACTTGTGGTCACCCATGTTTAAACCAGGATTGTATTTGAACGGTATGGGCCTTAGGTGTCGATTTTTCTAGGTTCATGGGTCTCAAATGCTTAATCGTATTATTCTAAACATGCTGAAAAATCCATGAGTGTACCAAGAGTCAAGTCAAATAAGCTTCTCTTGGACAAGCAAGTTTCTAAGTGAACTCATGTGAGTGTGTGTAGTTTGTAAACCTGGACATGATCTATCTTGGGTCGAAATTTTGCCTTTCTCGGCAGACGTAGTTCAATTTAGAATCCCATTGTGAAAATAAAAGAGGGGGGTGGGGAATGGGGTAAGAGAAATATCTTCCTTTCGGGCAATATTTTAGAATTGACCCAGTCTAGCACATGTCTTACTTTCTAGGTCCCTCTGGCTTTCTTCTTCTTATCACTTCTTTATTTTGGGTGGAAAGTACAGTCCGTTGTTTGGATCTGTACTGGTATAGCCGTTGTCTAGCGTATACCGTGCGTAAAGGCGTGAAAGCCTGCTAAAATAGAGAGTTTAACCCGTTCACTTGGGTGTTATTTTTCTTTTGTTGGCCTCTCATTGCCTGATTTTTTTTTTGATTTGAGGGGGGGTGCTCTTCTGTTTTTCACCCCGATTCTTTTCATGCTTCCCCTCTAGAAGTGTTTGTATAGTGCCAGAGCCAGTTTTGGGACATATGCCAGGTCTAGGTAACTCCTCATTTTGACCTAGGGTTAATACGAGTGGGGCGGAAATAAGGGATGTTTTGCTTTGGGGGTTTTAAATTGTCCCAGTCTACGGGGTAGGCAATTTCTCTTCTTTCAGGTGAATCTAGTCCAGTTATACGTGTGTGAATGAAACGGCATGATTTGGCGGAGATGTGTTCAAATAGATACGAGTTTATCTTTGAGAGTCTTATAATTCTATCATCAAGTATTAAACGCTGGAAATCGCAGGAATGAAGAATAATAGTTCTTAAGTATTGAAAGCTATTCATGCATGGAATTTCTTTAGATAAAGTGCATTCCACGAACCTGGAACCTCGACTCCTTCGGCATCCACCAGGCGGTAGGCATTCCCGGAATAGGCATGGGTGATCACATAGGGTCCTTCCCATGTGGGTTGCAACTTTCCTCTTGGGTGAGGCTGTCTTGATGGCATGATTTGCTTAAGTACTAATTCCCCGATTTCAAATTTTCTTTTTATTACCTTCTTTTCAAATGCCCTTGCCACCTTTCTTTGGTAGGCCTGTGCATGGTCTGCCGCTCTTAATCTTTTCTCGTCTTGTATATTTTTTGAAAGTGTGAAGACAGATGCATACTTATGGTTTTGGAAAGGGGCATGTGTTGGTGAATAGATATGTTTGTTTTTTTTGAAAAAAAAAGGAATGGAGATAAAGTTTGAAAAACGGCTTTGTTTTTAGAAGGGAAGTATGAAAAGACAGTTTGAAAAATGCTTTTAGCGGAAATCATGGAGATATGGTTTCGTAAAATATTTTGCTTTGGAGGAAGGAGTGGAAGCGTAGATTTGGAAAACATTTTCCTTGTGAAGAAGAGTGTGGAAATGTAGTTTGTAAATATTTTCGTTGTGTTTTTTTTTTTTTTGGTTTGGAAAATATCTAAAGAAAGCTTGGGAAGGTGTTTTATTCATTTTTTTTGTTGGAAGCATGGAAACACGGTTTTGTAAAACTTTTGTTTTGAAGGAGAGTGTGGAAAGCATGTTTTTAGAAAACGTTTTTTTTCGGTTTTTAAAGAAGAGTGGAAATAAAGCTTGAAACAAGCATGTTCAGAGTTGGGGAATGAAAGCTGATCGGCATGTATTTTTTGGATTTTTGGTTTCTTTTAGAAAAGCAGGTAAACAAATATGTATAGGGTGACGAAAGATGAAAGCTGGTAAATGAATATTTTGATCTTTTGATTTTTAGAAAAAGCTATAAACAAATATGTACATGGGGTCGAAAGCGAAAGCTGATAAATATTTTTTGATTTTTTTGGTTTTTAGAAAAAGCTGTAAACAAATATGTACAGGGGGTCGAAAGCGAAAGCTGATAAACAAATATTTTTCCATTTTTTTGGTTTTTAGAAAAGCTGTAAACAAATATGTACCGGGTGTCGAAAGCTTACCCGCGGGGATCGGTACCTGGTTCTTGGATTCGCATTGTTTCCTCGAGTCCGCTTCGCTTGGTTGGCCGGGTGATGTCCAGTGGGGGCCCCCTATTCCCGAACTCTTCTTCCTTGAGTCTCTTTAAGGGCCTTCCTTGATGGAGCAGTTCTTCGTCTGTGGAGCCTGGCTTCCAACATGCGAGCACCTCTAGCCGGATGCGCATGGCACAAACGCTCCAATTCCGGGCCCGTGTCTCGTTAAAGCGTGCTTCTCCCCATATGGATATTACTTTCCCGCGGTACGGGAAGCGAAGACATTGGTGTCGGGTGGATGAGACGGCTTCGATGCTGTTGAGCCATGTCCTCCCAACAATCAGAGGGTGGGGCGATTGAATGTTCATCACCATGCAGTTAACGATGGTGGAGACCAGGCTGATCTTTAGCGGGAGCGTGACCAGTCCGCAAGCGTTCTTGCGCGTGCTGTCGAAGGCGTAGATGTATTCGTTCGAGGGCACCAATCTTGGAACCCTGCCTTCTAGCTTCTGGTAGGCGGAATATGTAAGAACGTTAGTTTCCGCTCCCGTGTCGATGAGAATGTGCTGGAATTCCCTCCCTCCGAGTACAGCGGTGATTGCGAGGGGTGCGGAGCGTGCTCTGGCTTTTGGGACTTCATGGGGGAGGAAGGTGATCGAGTTGGGCTCCGTAAGATTGGTTGGTGGATGCAGGGTCCTGGTTGCTTGTTCCGAGGGATAGTTGTTGTTATAAGGGGACCCAGGTGGGCTATCACCTTCATCCTCGTTCCCCGGTTGTAGGGCTAGTGTGAACATATTATGTATCGCCCAGTTGTTCTCGTTCTCATATTGGAGGCGCGCCTCTCCTCAGATTGTCAGGATATGACTCAAGAAGGGCAGTCGAAGACATTGGTGTCGGGGGGAACAAATAGCTTGGATGTTGTCTAACCATGGTCACCCCAACATCAATGGGTACCTTGTGTCTATGTCGACCACGAAGCAGACTACTTCACAGATAAGAGGGCCGACGGACAGCTCGAATGTTCCGGGGCCGTGGAGAGTCTTCCCGGTATGGTTGAAAGCTTGAATAGTATGGTGGGCCGGTTGGACGAGAGGACGGCCTAATCCGGGTATCTTTTGTTTGGTGGAATACGTTATTATGTTCATTCCTGACCCTGGATCTATGAAGATGTTGTTTAGCCACAACATTTGAAGTCGTCCACGGATGTGCACGGGGTAGACTCGCAGTCTGGGATCCGGGAGGTCTTGGTCAGTGAACGAAATGGTCATTGGACGGCGGGGGCCGTCGACAGTGTCGGTACTCTTGGAGGACCCGTTGTCGTCCGGATGCAGATCATCCGATGTACATTCCCCTCATTCGGGTCCTTCGCTAGCTCCTTCGGGGATCTCCTCAAATGGCTCTTCTTCTTCGTCTCCTCCCGGGTTTTCTAGTCCGCTTTCGTCGGACTCGATGTTGATGACTGCGGGAAGGGCGAGAACTGCATCTTCTTCTTCGCCATAGAGTATGGCAAGGTCATGATTGTCGAGGTTCAGCTGGAAGGGCTCGTTCTGCTCTTCCTCCTCGGATTCTTCGAACAGACTGTCGTCAGTGACGTCTTCTGAACTGCTTGGTTGTGGTGATGGTTGTTTCCCTCTCCTGACCATGTTTACTATGTGGGCTCCAGATGTGGATGCTTGGTTGTGACCTGGCAATGGGTCAGTAAAAATGCCAAGTGGCTTGGAGGCTTGAGAATTGCCCTGGTTTAAGTGGCTTTTGATCATGGCCCAATCAAGGCGCCTGTCATCATTTAAATCATAGAAAAAATCCCGAAAAACAATGCATTGTTCTACGGTATGACCATGTTGTTGGTGGTAATGACAGTAACGCTGCCTGCTGGCCCCGGGGAGTGGAGGTTTAGCAGTTGGGAGGGAGATACTATTTGTGTCCATCAGTACCCTAAAAATCCTAGTTAGTGTTTCTAGGAGGGGAGGGTAAGAGTCTCTCTTTCCCATTCGTCTTTGATCATAGGGGTCCTAGGCTGGCCTTGACTTGAGATTACAGGGTTTTGGACCGGGAACTTTGGATTATCGGATTTTGTTGTGTCGGCACGGGGACGGGTACTGATCGAGTAGTGAAGTTCTGGTTGATTGGCCGAGGTGGTGCATACCCGGATGAACCGGACGTGTACTGTCTCAGAGCCGTTCCTCGATCAGGAACTCGTGCTCCGTTCGGGTAGAGTGCCGATACTTGGGTAATAATCCCCTCTACCGTGGGGGTTTGCGCCTTGCGAGGCGGTTGTCCAACCCTATGGCTGATAGGTGGGGATTGGGTTTGGACTACTGGGGCTGTACAACAGGAAATCCTGTTGTGACGGTCAATCAGAAGCTGATACGTAGTACAGTCTCCGTACGGAAGGCTCGTACGAAGTTCTAGACTCAGGCTTTGTAACATCATGTCAATTTCTTGACATTCTGTGAGTTGCAGGCCGGTCCGGTGGACAAGTGTACGCCACCGAGACACGTATTGTTCGAATTCCTCCCTAGGCCTCATTCTTTCTACGGTTAAATCCGAAATAGAGGAGGTTCTAATCCTCTGGTAACCGTAGCGGCCCAAGAACTTCTCGCTTACAGCCAAGAAGTTCGACAAGTGATCTACAGGGAGGGTGGAGAACCATTGTAGCGCTTCTCCTTCCAATGATTTTTGGAAGAGGAAGACTAGCAGAGGTTGATTATCTAGAAACGAGCGTGCGTCTAGATAAAAGACAGTTAAATGTATGTCTGGGTCTCCACGACCGTTATACCGGTGGAATTTGGGGATTTTGAATCCCTCCGGTAGGTGGACTGACGGGATTTGTCTCAGGTTATGTAGAGACATGTGTTTGGGGGCCGAGGGACCAGTCTCGGAGAGGATTCTCCGGATGGTTTCGTCCAGTGTTTCTCCCCTGGGAGGGCTGCCTAGCGGTCCCGGGTTTGGGGTGGCCTGGTAGGGGCCTGGGGTGGAAACGGCTGGGTATATTGGATTCGCGGGGGAAAGGGGGATGAATGAAAAGACGCTCGGGTTGACCGAGTGACTGGGTGTGAATGGGGTTTTGGGAATGGCCTTAGGGGTTTCGACAGGGACCTCCTGTCTTAGGGTTTTGACTTGGCGGTAGTCGGCGAGGTCATGAAACATGTCCTCTACAGATTGGTATCCTAGACTGGCCATCCTTTCCTCTAGATGGGTCAGGAATTGCATGGCCTGACCCTCTTGGTGGGTTCTTTCTTCTAGTATCTCCTCCTCTATGCGGGATTCCATGATGCGTGTGAAATGATTTAAGGGAACGAATGCAGATATAAAGCAGTAAATAAAGCGGTAAAGGATTGCGCAGCGGTGTGCGGCTTACAAAGCAGTAAAGGATTGCGCAACGGCGTGCGGCTTACAAAGCAGTAAAGGATTGCGCAGCTGTGTGCGGCTTACAAAGCAGAAAAGGATTGCGCAGCTGTGTGCGGCTTACAAAGCGGTAAATGATGCTGTGATGTGAGCTAGAGGAGGAACTGATTCGAGGGGCCGGAAACTCTAACCTTCCTAGAGGGTTGATAGCATTCTAGTCAAGCTTGTAAAGGGGGCAGAAGAGGATTACCTTTTGTTGTTTTTCACGAGGGAGGTCCCACCGTGATCGCCAGATTTGTCGGTACCGTCGGGAAGGCCTCCGAATGTGTCGGATGTGTCGGAGCGGATCCCGACGGGGTGCGCGGTGAGCGCGTGTGTGTGTGTGGGGGTTCTTCGGGGATTCGGATCGGATGCGTGCCCTGGCGGGCTCGGTCGGATCGTCTTCTCGGAAGAGGTGAGGGTGTGTCGTTCCTGGTTGAGGCGCCCGATAGCGTCTCAAGAGGATTCAGGGGGGTTTGTGTGATCGCCACCTGCTTTCTCTAAAAGCAGGAAAAGGTTGGGTCAGATTTGATCGCCTACGTGGGGGAGTTTGCGGGGTCTCCGCTCTGAGATACGGATATACCGTACGCAGAGGTGAAAAACAGGTATCTTTTTCTGCTTCCGGGGCTTGACTAAAGGAGTCTTGGGACAAAGGGGTGTGGATATGGGGTGTGGATAGGGGGGCGGCTAGTTGTTTTTAGCCGTCTGCCAGGGAGCGGCTAGCTAGGGTTAGCCGTCCAGGGTCTGGGTTGGTTTGGGCAGAACTTCGGTAGGAAATGGGTTTGGTTCTGGACAGAGGCTAAGCTAGGTTTAGCCCGGGTTTCTGGAGGGTGGGATGAGAGGGTATTTTATGTAGGGAATGGGTCGGCTACTTGGTTTGATCCGGCCAAGAGAGGGCGGCTAAAGGTCATGACCCGCCGCAATGATCAGCATTTAATGC
The DNA here is from genome assembly GCA_030737845.1 of Acorus calamus. NCBI lineage: Eukaryota > Viridiplantae > Streptophyta > Magnoliopsida > Acorales > Acoraceae > Acorus > Acorus calamus. The sequence continues at coordinate 11,527,984 of CM060866.1, forward strand.
TGCTTTATGTCCTATCCAGGGGACTGGTCTAAAGTCGGCCAGGGGGCGGTTGGGGGGGCGGCTAGTGTAAACTAGCCGCCCAGAAAGGGGCGTTTAGTTAGGGCTAGCCGCCCCTTTCCAGGGACTTAGGTCTTTTTTTTTTAGGGTTTTGGGTTTTTAGGGTAGGTTTTAGGTTTATGGTTTAGGGTTAAGGCTAGGGTTAGGGTTTAGGGCTAGGTCAAGGTTTTAGGGTTTCCGGTTTAGGTTTAGGTCTAGGCTAGGGTTTAGGGTTTTAGGGCTAGGTCAAGGTTAGGGTTTCCGGTTTAGGTTTAGGTCAAGGCTAGGGTTTAGGGTTTTAGGGCTAGGTCAAGGTTAGGGTTTCCGGTTTAGGTTTAGGTCAAGGCTAGGGTTTAGGGTTTTCGGTTTACCGAACCTTTGGTTCTATATTGGATGTCCAACTGTGGGATATTTCCGTGTGTTACTTGAAGTATTTCTATCTCTCTGGACGGTCAAAATTGGGGTATCTATACTCACATCCTCACTAACTCCCTCAGCCCTTACCCCCTCAATTACACCCTCGGCCGGTCCTATGACCTCCGGAACCACCTCTTTGACCACCACCGGTCGATCCCCACGCTTCCTCTTGCGTGTATATCCTATCGTATTACTCCCAACCTCCGGGGCAGCCCGCGAAGGCAAGTCCCCAATGTCACCTGCACCGATGCCCACCAACGGCACCTCCGCCGCACCCATAACTTCTCCCACGGCCTCTACCTCGGGCCTATCGCTCTCCGATGATGAAGAGTTCGGGTTACGCTCTCCACGAGCCACCCGTGGTCATTTCCCCCTTGAAACAATCACCTTCAACCTCGTCATCTTCCTCGGATTGAAAAGAAAAAAGAGAACCCAAACCTAGGGTTTCAATATCAAGAGAGAAGGACGGATCTAGATCGAAATGGAGGAAGAAAAAGCAAAGGAATCAAGGTTTCTCGGTTTAAAACGGAGAAGGAGTAATGGAGGGAGAGAAACCGTTTTGAAACGTATGGAGAGAGAGAGGGTCTTTTCGGTTATAAGGGACCTAGTTATGGGGCGGCTACCCGCGAGTAGCCGGCCCCTCTCAGGCGGCTAGTTCCCTCCCAGCTTTTCAAAACTCTCACTTAAAACCCATTTCTAACATTCTTCCAAGTCCTAAATCACAGTTTTCTAAAAACAAACAGCCATGCATTGGCTTATTTCCAGACGGTACTTGACCAAACACGACTTTCTCAAAGTTTTACCACACTTTCAGTACCATCCATTTCGAATTTCTTCAGTTCTGGCTCTTTTCCAGAGTTCTTATCCTTCGGATGATACAATTCACCAACTCAAATCTTTACTTGCTTTCTGTCGGCGATATCCCCTCCTTGCTGAGTTTTCCCAAGCACGGGAACGCTAGGCGCGAGGAAACTGACGCTGGGCTGCTCCGTGCACGATAGCTAAGAACCCCGACCACGGATTGGATCACTCACTATTTAGTTTTCCCGTCTTCCACCTGGATCATCCATGTGGTTGAAAATTCTAGTCAAGACCTAGCCTCTGATAATCTAAATCAACTCCGTGGATAGTACTGGTCGCGTTGTCTTAACTTCTTGAAGGTCGGGCCGGCCAAAATAGGAGTCTCTTTCCTTATCATCGGTTGAAGTCCTTCCTGCTTCGCGCAAAGACTCCATCCGATGAGGGACAATTGTAGATACCCCAATTTTGACCATCTAGAAAGATGAAAATACTTCAAGTAACACCCGGAAATAACCCACATTTGGGCATCAAATAGAAAACCAAACTTCAGAAAAACCAGAAACCCTGGCCTAAACCTTGGCCCAAACCCTAAAAACCTAAAACCCTAAACCTAAAAAACCCTGAAATGGGGCGGCTAACCAAGACTAGCCGCCCCACACCAGGCGGCTAGTCCCCACTAGCCGTCCCCCCTGGCCGACCCCGAAACGCTTCCCTGGATGGGATATAAAGCAGCATTAAATGCTGATCATTGCAGCGGGTTGTGATCTTTAACCGCCCCATCTTTGCCGGATCAATCCAAGTAACCGACCTGAGCCACCGCTTGTCAGAGATGGGGAGTTTGGCAAGTCATGATGGGGGCGGCTACCAGGAAGTAGCCGCCCCATCATGGGCAGCTAGTTTCAACTAGCCGCCATTCACCTGGTCTCTGATAGAAGAACCAGAGAATTAATGAGGGGTCTAATCAAACACACTATTAATCAAGCCACTCTATTACCCCCTGGATATTCCCCTGCCTCTCTTTTACTATAAATAGAGGGGGTTCAAAACATTTCATCAACATCATCAAATTCCAATCTCAATTCACAACCATCCACCCCCCACCCTCAAGCCTACTTGAAATCCCAAGAGAGAGAGAGAGAGAGAGAGTGTCCCATTTGTGAGAGAAAAAACCTATTTCTCACACAAATCCACTCTCCCAATCCACCCTCCAAAACCTAGGTTAAACTAGGTTTAGCCTCTGTCAAAACCAAACTAGTTTCCTATCAAAGTTCTGCCCAAGTCCACCTAGGTCCTGGACGGCTAACCCTAGTCAGCCGCCCCCTACCCGACGGCTCAAACCCACTAGCCATCCCTGTCCTACACCCCACCTGCACCCCATTGTCCCAAGACTCCTTTAGTCAAGCCCTGGAAGCATAATAGGATTACTCATTTGTCACCTCTGTGTACGGTATATCCGTGTCTCAAAGCGGAGACCCCACAAACTTCCCCCACAAGGCGATCAAATCCAACCCCACTTTTCCTGCTTTTCAAAAAAGCAGGTGGCGATCACACACACACCGAAATCCCCTGAGCCGCTGTCGGGTGCCTCGACCGGGAATGATACCCCACCACCCTTCTGAGAGACGATCCAGCCGAGCCCGCCAAGGCGCGCACCAGATCCGAATCCCTGAAGAACCCCCACACGCGCGGATTTTTTCCCACATCGACAATTATAAATTAGTTACATTTGTATAATATTTAGTTACATTGTATTTTACATCAATGATGAAACTGTAATCTAGTTACATTTTCTGATATGTTTTTCAGTTACATTTTTTTATTTGTTTTTTTTTATCAATTTTCTATATTTATGCAGTTACAAAAATTATAATGATATTAAGACACGGTTGAAGTCCATAGTGTATGAGTCTCTAACAGCTGATGAGTTTGATCACAATTGGATGGAAATGACAACGGAATATGGGCTTAGTAACAATGTTTGGCTTTCATTACTATTCGGCGATCGCTCGCGCTGGGCACCAGTTTATGTGAAAGAAACATTTTGGGCTGGTATGTCTACTACGCAGAGAAGTGAAAGCATGAACGCTTTTTTCGATGATTATGTCAACTCCAAAACAATGTTAAAGCAATTTGTGGAACAATATGACAATGCTTTGAGAAGCAAGGTCAAAAAAGAGGAGAACACAAATTTTCATTCTATGAACTCAAGCATTCCATTGCTTACTGATTTTTCGTTCGAGAAGCTGTTTGAGGAAGCATATACACATGATAAATTTAGAAATTTTCAGAACGAAATTAAGGGGTTAACCTATTGTAGTTTGGTCCCGGTAGCTGATGTCTGCAGTGGAAAAGATTGTGCAACACGGAAAACAATTTATGAGGTTCATTTTGATGAAGGCAAGCAAGAAGTTCAATGCCTGTGTTATCTTTTTTAATTTTGTGGTATCATGTGTAAACATTCCATTAAAGTTTTGATACATACCAACACAATGGAAGTTAGCTCACATTATATTCTTGATCGTTGGCGGAAGGGCATCAAACGAAAACACAATTCTATCAAGAATTGTTATGTGGATGAGATGTCAAATGAGTATATGTGCATGTATCATGATTTGTACTCCAAATTTGTTAATGTTGCTGAGGCTGTTGTTGTCTCTCATGAGAAACTCGAGTATTATAAAAAGTATCTTGATTTCTTGTATGTTTCTCTCATCAACATGAACAGTGAAAATATTAGCAGTGGTATTATTGGTGAAGAACCCCTCCCAGATTTAAATGTTCACTCTCCTATCAAGGTTCGAAGTAAAGGCTGTCCTTCGTCGAAAAGAAAAGCACCTAAGGTTTACAAGCCAAGTAGAAAGCAGGTGAAAATTTCTGAAATTTGTAACAAGCAAAATGCTGGTGAAGATGTTGGATTCGAAGCATCTTGATTTCTTGATTTATCTGTTGTCCTTTTTTAAAATTCTGTTGTTTACATGGACCTGATATTTGTAATATTTTTTTTTTGGATTAGTGAACTTTTTTTTTATTGAAATGTGATATTCAGATACATTTAATTTTGTTAGTTACATTGATGGCATTGTTGTCAGTTTCTTTTTTTTTATCAAAGAAATGTACTTTGCATTGAAGTGAGTTACATTTTAGATACTTTTGTAGTTACATTGTGTGTTAGTTACATTATGTGCTAGATACATTTTAGTTTTACAGTAAGTTACATTTTAGCTGAGAAGTCAGTGACATTTTAGAATTTCGCACAAAAGATTATACTTTGTTTTTTTTGTATATTTTTTTGGATTACATGGACATGATGTTTTTAAGTTATTTTTTTTATTACTGAATTTCCTTTTCAGCTATGTGTTAATCAGTTACATTTTCGACAATGAAAATAGCAACATTGTTTTCAATCTGAGTTTCATTTATATGAACAAAGGAATATACTTTGTCTTACTCGATATTAAGCACCACAATTAGTTAGTAAAAGATTTTCATACATTAAGTGATAAACCAGAATAAGTATATTAATGATAAACAAACAATGTTTTAGGTTTGACATCTATCAAAATTCTAAAATAATGAGATGTTACAAATATCATCAAATCATGAATCAAAACATGTTAATACAAACATCATCAAATCACGAATCAAAACATGTTCATACAAACATCATCAAATCATGAATCAAAACATGTTCATACAAAATTGACATAACTTTGAGTAAGTCATTAAAATGCATTGTTGAAACTTTGTGATCTTCTTCTGTGAATGTTCTTGGATCGTCATTGAGCAAGACTTTGATGATGCGTGATCTTATGTACTTTAATTTGCTCTTAGTCAAGGTTGCTGATATTATGTCATGATGGACATGCAACCTCATAATTTCAACGATCACCATCCCACAATCCATTCTGCAATTCAAAAAAATTAGGAAATACATTAGTGTATGTTTAAGCTAAATATACTGTCTTTTAAATGTGATTCCGGAACATATACTTACAAAAACTAGGGTTGCTGAGGTGATTCCTTGACAGATAAATATTCCTGTTTTCACCCATTCGAAGCACTTCATGAATTCTGATCTTCGTAGTAGATTTAAGTTACATTTATTAAAATTCAGTTACATTGTCAGTATAATGTATGATAAATGTACTTTGAGAGTTAAAATTTAAGTTACATACCAAATGTTGTACAAACTTCAAATGCGTGTCATCTTCTTTGCATGTTGGACGCAGTGAATTGTAGTGCCTCCAAGTGTTTTCTTTAACATCATATACAACCAAGGTCCAATGCCATTGATTGTGTAGGGGAAAGTGTATTTATCGATGTGAAGAGAGATCCACCTTATCCTTCACTGGGGATTGAAACATATGCAAATGTTTTTCATTGAGGATTGCCTGTGATATGTTTGATGACACGAAAAATGAGGATCCTTTTTTTTTGCGAAGGTGTACCTTGTTTCTGTAAATGCATCGATCACCTACAAATTAAGATAGTCAGAATATGCTGTTCCAGATGCAACACATTGTTAGACCTGTGTCATTTAGAGTCCTAATTTCGATCGGAGTCGCTAAAATTTTGATTTTTAGCTACCTTCGGGGGTTTGAGAACTTTGATTGAAGATCTAACTGCATATTATGGGCCCTGGTACTGTTTAGTACTGCCCATAAAATTTTCGTTTAATTTCGATAACGTTTTTGAAATTATGCAGTTTCGGATTGGTATTCGGATTTGATTTTATTAAAATCCAAGATGATGAAGTAAAAATCCGATATTATTACGAGATGTTCAGTTTTGAGATAGCTTCCATATATAAGTGGAATTGGATCAACTGGATTCGTATATTAAAAGTTATGGGTATTTTTCCGAGTATACCCCGAAGTTGAGAAATCCAGGCAGCAGCCCTGTAAGATGTTTAGCCTAGATTTTGGAATAGGTGGAGAGCTTATTTGATCTAGGTGTAAACATGAAAGTTGTAGATAATCGTCTTATCTTTCGAATGCCACTGGAATCGTGCAATTCTGAGCTGTATTGAGGAAGTTATGGTCGTTTAAGTGAAGGCTGCGCAGAGGTTTTAAGTCCGAGGATGACTTGGTCATTTACTCGACCTTTGCTTATTTAATCCCCAAATGTGCACGACGTTGGGTCTCTCCTCCTCTCTTTTCTGGTCCAGCCCCCCCTTTTGTGTGTGTTTTGGGTGGAGGAGGTGATGGTGGTGGAGAAGAAGATCAAGAAGGAGTGGAAAAGGTGTGTTTATGTTGTTGTTGTGCTTTGTTATCCTCCCTTCTTAATCCATCTTCCTCAAGCTCCCCCCCTCATTGTTTTCCCCTCCCCTTTGGACAGCAGCCCCCCATGTGTTTGTTGTAATGCCACATTGAAGAAGAAGAGCAAGGAAGAGGTGGTGGTTGCTGTGGTTGCGGTTGGGGTGGCCGAGGGTGCGCTTGCGAGCCCCTACGCCCCCCTTTCCTTTCCTTTTCCCCCCTCTCCTTTGGTGTGTTGTTTGTAAGGAGGTGCGGGGCGTCGGGGGTGTCGGCGGTGGAGCAGCGGTGTGCGGGCATGCCGGAGCCGTGTATGGACCTCCCGCTCTCCTCGGTTGGGTTCAGCCATCTCTTTTGTAGCTGGTGTGCATGCCACATGTTTGTGGGGGTGCTCGCATGCGTGCGGAGTGCGCGGGAAGCATGCATAAGGTGCTCGCATGCGTGCGGAGTGCGCGGGAAGCGTGCATAAGGTGCTCGCATGCGTGCGGAGTGCGCGGGAAGCGTGCATGAGGTGCTCGCATGCGTGCGGAGTGCGCGGGAAGCGTGCATAAGGTGCTCGCATGCGTGCGGAGTGCGCGGGAAGCGTGCATGAGGTGCTCGAGGGTGTGCTTGACGTTGTTCGATGCGTGCGGAGTGTGCGGGCAGCGTGCACGAGGTGCTCAAGGGCGTGCTTGGCCTTGCCCGATGCGTGCGGAGTGCGTGGGAAGCATGCACGAGGTGCTCGAGGACGTGCTTGACGTTGTTTGATGCGTGCAGGGTGCATGGGCAGCGTGCACGGGGTACTCGAGGGCGTGCTTGCGGTGCTCAGACGCGTTCGGAGTGCTTCGTGGTGTTGAGCAGCTTGTTATAGCCAAATGCAACCATGGGATGATCCTTGGCGGATTGATTTCAGGCTTCGGATTCAACTCGTCGCTCTCTTGCGTTTCGCGAGCCGTGCGCTCGTTAGGTGAGTGGTTCGATCCAACACTTGGGATGCGCTCGATGCACGCCGCCGTGCATTGTGCATCCTTGGGGCATCTCGACCCCTAAATATGCTAGATATTTGCATGTTAGGGTTGTATAGCTCGTATATTGTGTAGAACCCCTATTCTACCCTATACTTGTTTATGTATGTATTCATGTTTGAATAAATGTGTTTTCATGCGCCCCTTGTGTTTCGGGCATATATTTTCGAATGAGTGTATGGATGTATAGAATATGAATGCCTTAGGTAGTATTGTAATACTCCTCCCCTATATGAGTAATATCCAGCATGTCAAACCTTGGGTTAATAACCGGATGCGTACTAATATTCCCTTATGATTAGACTGGAGGAATGGTGTAGTAGTTGCACCCATCTGTTGGGGCAAAGCTATGACCAGCATTCCGGAGAGGATGAGACTTTCCCTCTCTCTCGCCCTCCCTCTTTGCGTAAACTGAGTAAGTAGATACGATTCCTACTTGACTCAGGTTCGCTTGGGATTATCGGTATGCATCGGTTGGCGCGCGAGATCACGCTTAACCCCCCTTGGAGTTGGTAATATCCAACGCCTGCTTGAGTCATCCTTTACATGATTGAATATTTATTATGGCCTTATAAGCATGTTTAAGTGGGTCATACCTGTATGCATATTGTATGATTTGTTGTTTATGATGTAAATCCGTGTTAGGGAGTACCCCTATAGTTATATATATTATCGTGCATGTGGCACATATTATCATGTTATGTTTCTCCTATATATATATATATATATATATATGCGCGCATGTTAACTAATTTGGCCTATCCGTAATAGGCAAGGGTATGACCCGCGGTCGGGTCGTACCCTATTAGTTAAAGCGCTAGCGATGTAATCGTCCCTTGCATCCGAGTGATGCATTCGTATCGAATTCTGAAGAATTCATCGTGGCATCGTTTGTTAAACCGATAGCTACGGCATTAACTTGGGCCTACCCGTGCTAGGCGTGTGTCTGAACCGCCTATTGGGTTATGCCCCTGGCTTTTCTACACGAGTGTAGAGATAGTCCTCGCGTTCGAGTGACGCCTCCGTGTGGGAATACAAGAGTATTCGATATCATCGATATATGTGTGTAAGTACCAAGGGTAGTTGGCTTTCCCATAGGGTTCGCATTGCGAACGCAAGGTGCTTCCTCCTGACATCGTCATGAGTCGAAGCTACCCGACATAGAAGCTGTCCTGTAGGGTGCCACCACTTGTAGGTGCTACCGATGCGTACCGCGGTACACATCTAGGGAATGTACTGATCGTGGAAGGCCGACAGGTAGAGGCTGCACGGGAGAGAGCTACCAAGTGATATTTCGGGCTTCAAGTCGTTCTCCCCTTCGTCGGATCCGTGTTGAAGCTGCCCGGCTCGTAGTTGTCCTGTGGGGTGCTCCCAGACGTATTTATGACACCTATTGGTGCGCCCATATGGTAGAGATAGCGGTCATGGAGAGGCTACCAGGTAGAGGCTCCCCGGGAGAGGGCTACCGGATGACGATGGGTGTAGAGCAACTGAGTTCGTTTCAAAAGTCCCTAGTCACCCCTCCGGGGGCTAGGGTGAGGATGAGTTGTTGTCACGTCGCCACGTGACCCAAATACCCATCGAGTATACTCTGGGTTTGTTACTTCTGACGCTTGAGGTATCGAAGTATATCTCTACCTCGTAGCAGATGGATGCGTTGTGTCTCGTTAACCAGTAACACGTGGTGTTATGGTTAACCCTCGTTTGTCCCCGGGTCTCTTTGGAGCTCCCCTTCAGGGTCGGGGCGATGAATGTGTTAAGTCACGTCGCTACGTGACCCATTGGTTTGTTCACCCGTTCCCATATTGGTTGGGTCTGGTTAAGTATCGATGTTGAGAGATATCGATAACAACTATCTCTATGTAGATGATCACAATAGTGTTGTTTAGACCAGTAATTCCGCGTCTCCTTGACAAACGGTATGGTCTCTCCCCAAGAGTCCCAAGAGTCTCCCTTCGGGAGTGAGGGTGTGGGTGAGACGGGTTGCACCGCCGTGTGACCCTATTATCCATTGGGTTTCAACCCATGTCTTTCCTTGAAAGGAAATTGCCTTAACATTAAATTGTTATAGTGGTGTTCGGTTTCCGACCACTCACTGAGCTTGTAGCTCACCCCTCGCGTACTGTTTCTTTTACAGGGGCGTTGTTGGGCGTGGAGCTGGAGTTTTCCTATGGCGTGGTCTTGCGTGCGTGGAAACGTTCTGTCCGGCGGATTGGCGAGTGCGAGGCTGTCAGCAGTCCTAGAGTCTTGTGTATTGGTAATTCGTGCGTGTGGCACTTGTTGTATTTTATTGGCTAGACTTGGCTCTCACAGGACAGTGATTGTGTATTCGAGTCTGTAATAATATTTTCGGTTTACAGACTTATTGATAGTTTATGCTTCCGCTTTTCAGTTGTATTATCAGTTGTCATTGCTTCATTAGCCTTGTGTATTGTTTATTGGAGTCGTTGTTGACCTCTTGTTTATGATAGCTGATATTATATTATTGCCACGTCTCGGGGACGGCCGCCCTGGGGCGTGACAAAAGTTGGTATCAGAGCCTGGTCCTGTCAGAGCCTAAGTCGAGTCGTATAGATGAGTCGTAGGATTGTTATCCGAGTACTCTGGTTTAGAAGTTTTCTTAGGTTGCTGACATGCCTCCTCGCATCCGTGGACGTGGACGTGGCCACCCCTGGACTCCCCTTAAGTTGTCGACTGGGTCGACTGATCAGGGTCAGTGTTGGGTTCCTTGTTGTGGGACTAAGGCTTGGGAAGGAGTTTCCAGCCCAGTTGTGTCGTTTTGATGGATCGTTGAAATTTCTAAGGTTGGATCGCGTCTCGACTATGGAGCTTCGTTCCCGGACATCGTTATTGCTATTAACCATGGAGTTCGCGTGATGCGCCAGTTTCAAGTGTTGAGGATGTGGTGTGTTGCTCATTAAGGAGTGATGTCTTCTTTCAGTCTTCCTACTCAGGATAAGGGGCCTTGCAGGGTCAGCGTTGAGACCCGGGCTAGGGTACTCCGTGTTCCTTGTTTGGTTGTCGGGATATCCTATATCGGGACCTCATGGGGCCCTCCCAAGGTTCTTTTCCCAGCTAAGGAATACCATTGAAGCATCAAATTGATGATGGATTTTTCCTCACTTGGAAGGTGCGAGAGCGAGTGGTGAAGCATACGATCGGGATTGAATGCGTCCTTTTGCAGCTTAGTGGGCGATAGCTTATGGACTAGGGTTCCATAGCCATATCCGGAGTCGCTTCGATATATCATCGTGCGTTGTAGCGGTCCGGTAGAGGTCAGAGTCCTGTGAGGTGCTCCCTGGGACTATCCACGACGCTTGTTGGTGTGCCCATATAGCAGAGATAGTGGACATGGGAGGCTACCAGGTAGAGACCACACCGGCGGAGTGCTACTGGATGACGTCGAGAGTTCAGACTCCCCGTGATGAATCTGCCCATTGAGTGCATGATGCTGGAGTTCCAATGAGTATAGTTGGGCGACCTATCGGTGACGGCATGTGAAGCACAGTTCGCGGTACTGTCGCGTTTTGCCCCACATGGGTCGTAAATGAGGAGACGCGATGCTAGTGTTCGTGATGGGACTCGACCGCCATATCAGGTAGATGACGTCGCTGAGGCGTTGTCGGGAATCGACGACCTCCTATTGCGTGTCTTGCGGATTAAGTGCGGTCGAGCGGCTTACCCAGCGTGTAAGGGTCATCATGAGCGTCAGCCATGCTCAAGGAGCAGAATTTGGACTTAATCGTCCCAGGAATTATTTTGATCTCCCCATAGGGGTTGAAGATCAAGTACCCATTGCCGCGAATTGATGATCTATTTTGACCAGCTTTGGAGCTAGTGTCTTTCTGTTGATCGATCTTCGCGCAGGGTACCCTATTTGGAGATCCGGGAGTTGGCATTCTTTAGTTGGCCTTTCGTGACCGTTTCAGGCACTACGAATTTTGTGTACTGCCGTCGGGGTAGACGAGTATGCCAGATGCCTACAAGGATCTCGAATATGTTATTGGACCTCCGTGGGCTGTTCTGAGGTAGCCTTCGTTGAGGATGTTGGTTGGCATGCCCTCAGGCGAAGTTGTGGATCGTCGCGATGGAATGCGTTCGTCCATCAAGATTCCTCAGTGGACGTGGGAGTGAGTTATCACGAATCTCGTTGCGGGCTCGTTAAAGTTATGTTCGGGTCGCGACGCCGTCTAGGTGATCGTTGACCGATTGACTAAGTCCGCACCTTCCTCCCTATCCAACTAACTGAGTCTCTGGACGCTTCGACGCGGGTTTGAGCCTTCGCGATTGTTCGTCTTCATGGCACTCCGGTCGGCGCTATTTCGGATCGAGACGCGTGTGTTACTTTGAGGTGCTTGCACAGCCTTTGGTAGGCTTTGTCGCGAGCCTTCATTTAAGTATAGCGTTTCATTGCTGATGGACAGCCAGGCAAGAGGACGATTTAGGCCTTGGAGGACATGCTATTTGCCTGCGTGCTCGACTTGGGGCAGTTGAGAGAGGCACCACCCTCTAGGAAGGGGTCTGCCTGTGTAACGACTGCCATTTGAGCACCCAGATGAAATGGAAGAGGCACTCTACGGGCGCGGTTTTATACCTCCCTTGTGTTGGGACGGTTGTAGAGCGCTAGTTGGAGTGGCCGCAAGTTATTTTATTGACCTTGCGGTGGCCGAGATGGTTCGTGCGTGCCTCTGCACCACCCAGAACCGTCGGAAGGGCTACGCAGGTCATCGTCGCCAGGAATTTACCTTCGGGTTGGCGATCAAGTTTTTCTGAAGGTGTCCCGGTTTAAGGGCATCCGTTGTTTCGACGTTCAGGCGAGCTGAGTCGGCCTTCCATCGGACCGTTCTCGTCCTTGAGTGGATTGGGGAGGTGGCTATCATGAAGCCTTGCCCCCGTGGCTGACTCATGCCGTGACATCATCCCGTCTCGCAGCTGAGACATTAAGTCCACGATCCTGCTCACATCTTTCAGTTCGAGCGGCTCATCCTCGCGCTGGATTTGTCGTTCGCGAAGCAGTTGATCGAGAACATGGACCAATGCGAGAAGAGGCTCCGCACCAAGACCGTTCCTTCGGCTAAAGTGCGTGGTAGCACCAGTTTGGTGCGCGGACCACTTGGGAGCCAATGGACTCTATGGGTGACACTTCTACGTTCGGTCTTCCCTTTGGGTTTCCTTAAATTTCGAGGACTAAATTTCCTAAGGGGGGGAAAATGTTAGGCCTGTGTCATTTAGAGTCCTAATTTCGATCGGAGTCGCTAAAATTTTGGTTTTTAGCTACCTGGGGACTGAGACTCTAATTGAAGATATAACTGCATATTATGGGTCTTGGTACAGTTTAATACTGCCCATAAAATTTTCGTTTAATTCCGATAACGTTTTTGGAATTATACACTTTCGGATTGATATTTGGATTTGATTTTGTTAAAATCCAAGACGAAGAGATAAAAATCCGATATTATTACGAGATGTTCAGTTTTGAGATAGCTTCCATATAGAAGTGGAATTGGATCAACTGGATTCGTATATTAAAAGTTATGGGTATTTTTCCGAGTATACCCCGAAGTTGAGAAATCCAGGCAGCAGCCCTGTAAGATGTTTAGCCTAGATTTTGGAATAGCTGGAGAGGTTATTTGATCTGGGTGTAAACATGAAAGTTGTAGATAATCGTCTTATCTTTCAAATGCCACTGGAATCGTGCAATTCTGAGCTGTATTGAGGAAGTTATGGCCGTTTAAGTGAAGGCTGCGCAGAGGTTTTAAGTCCGAGGATGACTTGGTCATTTACTCGACCTTTGCTTATTTAATCCCCAAATGTGCACGACTTTGGGTCTCTCCTCCTCTCTTTTCTGGTCCAGCCCCCCTTTTGTATGTGTTTTGGGTGGAGGAGGTGATGGTGGTGGAGAAGAAGATCAAAAAGGAGTGGAAAAGGTGTGTTTATGTTGTTGTTGTGCTTTGTTATCCTCCCTTCTTAATCCACCTTCCTCAAGCTCCCCCTCATTGTTTTCCCCTCCCCTTTGGACAGCAGCCCCCCATGTGTTTGTTGTAATGCCACATTGAAGAAGAAGAGCAAGGAAGAGGTGGTGGTTGCGGTGGTTGCGGTTGGGGTGGCCGAGGGTGCGCTTGCGAGCCCCTACGCCCCCCTTTCCTTTCCTTTTCCCCCCTCTCCTTTGGTGTGTTGTTTGTAAGGAGGTGCGGGGCGTCGGGGGTGTCGGCGGTGGAGCAGCGGTGTGCGGGCATGCCGGAGCCGTGTATGGACCTCCCGCTCTCCTCGGTTGGGTTCAGCCATCTCTTTTGTAGCTGGTGTGCATGCCACATGTTTGTGGGGGTGCTCGCATGCGTGCGGAGTGCGCGGGAAGCATGCATAAGGTGCACTCATGCGTGCGGAGTGCGCGGGAAGCGTGCATAAGGTGCTCGCATGCGTGCGGAGTGCGCGGGAAGCGTGCATGAGGTGCTCGCATGCGTGCGGAGTGCGCGGGAAGCGTGCATAAGGTGCTCGCATGCGTGCGGAGTGCGCGGGAAGCGTGCATGAGGTGCTCGAGGGTGTGCTTGACGTTGTTCGATGCGTGCGGAGTGTGCGGGCAGCGTGCACGAGGTGCTCAAGGGCGTGCTTGGCCTTGCCCGATGCGTGCGGAGTGCGTGGGAAGCATGCACGAGGTGCTCGAGGACGTGCTTGACGTTGTTTGATGCGTGCAGGGTGCATGGGCAGCGTGCACGGGGTACTCGAGGGCGTGCTTGCGGTGCTCAGACGCGTTCGGAGTGCTTCGTGGTGTTGAGCAGCTTGTTATAGCCAAATGCAACCATGGGATGATCCTTGGCGGATTGATTTCAGGCTTCGGATTCAACTCGTCGCTCTCATGCGTTTCGCGAGCCGTGCGCTCGTTAGGTGAGTGGTTCGATCCAACACTTTGGGATGCGCTCGATGCACGCCGCCGTGCATTGTGCATCCTTGGGGCATCTCGACCCCTAAATATGCTAGATATTTGCATGTTAGGGTTGTATAGCTCGTATATTGTGTAGAACCCCCTATTCTACCCTATACTTGCTTATGTATGTATTCATGTTTGAATAAATGTGTTTTCATGCGCCCCTTGTGTTTCGGGCATATATTTTCGAATGAGTGTATGGATGTATAGAATATGAACGCCTTAGGTAGTATTGTAATACTCCTCCCCCTATATGAGTAATATCCAGCATGTCAAACCTTGGGTTAATAACCGGATGCGTACTAATATTCCCTTATGATTAGACTGGAGGAATGGTGTAGTAGTTGCACCCATCTGTTGGGGCAAAGCTATGACCAGCATTCCGGAGAGGATGAGACTTTCCCTCTCTCTCGCCCTCCCTCTTTGCGTAAACCGAGTAAGTAGATACGATTCCTACTTGACTCAGGTTCGCTTGGGATTATCGGTATGCATCGGTTGGCGCGCGAGATCACGCTAAACCCCCCTTGGAGTTGGTAATATCCAACGCCTACTTGAGTCATCCTTTACATGATTGAATATTTATTATGGCCTTATAAGCATGTTTAAGTGGGTCATACACTGTATGCATATTGTATGATTTGTTGTTTATGATGTAAATCCGTGTTAGGGAGTACCCCTATAGTTATATATATTATCGTGCATGTGGCACATATTATCATGTTATGTTTCTCCTATATATATATATATATATATATATATATATATATATATATATATATATATATATATATATATATGCGCGCATGTTAACTAATTTGGCCTATCCGCAATAGGCAAGGGTATGACCCGCGGTCGGGTCGTACCCTATTAGTTAAAGCGCTAGCGATGTAATCGTCCCTTGCATCCGAGTGATGCATTCGTATCGAATTCTGAAGAATTCATCGAAGCCTCGGTTTTGTTAAACCGATAGCTACGGTAGTAACTTGGGCCTACCCGTGCCAGGCGTGTGTCTGAACCGCCTATTGGGTTATGCCCCTGGCTTTTCTACACGAGTGTAGAGATAGTCCTCGCGTTCGAGTGACGCCTCCGTGTGGGAATACAAGAGTATTCGATATCATCGATATATGTGTGTAAGTACCAAGGGTAGTTGGCTTTCCCATAGGGTTCGCATTGCGAACGCAAGGTGCTTCCTCCTGACGTCGTCATGAGTCGAAGCTACCCGACATAGAAGCTGTCCTGTAGGGTGCCACCACTTGTAGGTGCTACCGATGCGTACCGCGGTACACATCTAGGGAATGTACTGATCGTGGAAGGCCGACAGGTAGAGGCTGCACGGGAGAGAGCTACCAAGTGATATTTCAGGCTTCAAGTCGTTCTCCCCTTCGTCGGATCCGTGTTGAAGCTGCCCGGCTCGTAGTTGTCCTGTGGGGTGCTCCCAGACATATTTATGACACCTATTGGTGCGCCCATATGGTAGAGATAGCGGTCATGGAGAGGCTACCAGGTAGAGGCTCCCCGGGAGAGGGCTACCGGATGACGATGGGTGTAGAGCAACTGAGTTCGTTTCAAAAGTCCCTAGTCACCCCTCCGGGGGCTAGGGTGAGGATGAGTTGTTGTCACGTCGCCACGTGACCCAAATACCCATCGAGTATACTCTGGGTTTGTTACTTCTGACGCTTGAGGTATCGAAGTATATCTCTACCTCGTAGCAGATGGATGCGTTGTGTCTCGTTAACCAGTAACACGTGGTGTTATGGTTAACCCTCGTTTGTCCCCGGGTCTCCCTGGAGCTCCCCTTCGGGGTCGGGGGCGATGAATGTGTTAAGTCACGTCGCTACGTGACCCCTTTTGTTTGTTCACCCGTTCCCATATTTGTTGGGTCCGGTTAAGTATCGATGTTGAGAGATATCGATAACAACTATCTCTATGTAGATGATCACAATAGTGTTGTTAGACCAGTAATTCCGCGTCTCCTTGACAAACGGTATGGTCTCTCCCCAAGAGTCCCAAGAGTCTCCCTTCGGGAGTGAGGGTGTGGGTGAGATGGGTTGCACCGCCGTGTGACCCTATTATCCATTAGGTTTCAACCCATGTCTTTCCTTGAAAGGAAATTGCCTTAACATTAAATTGTTATAGTGGTGTTCGGTTTCCGACCACTCACTGAGCTTGTAGCTCACCCCTCGCGTACTGTTTCTTTTACAGGGGCGTTGTTGGGCGTGGAGCTGGAGTTTTCCTATGGCGTGGTCTTGCGTGCGTGGAAACGTTCTGTCCGACGGATTGGCGAGTGCGAGGCTGTCAGCAGTCCTAGAGTCTTGTGTATTGCTAATTCGTGCGTGTGGCACTTGTTGTATTTTATTGGCTAGACTTGGCTCTCACAGGACAGTGATTGTGTATTCGAGTATGTAATAATATTTTCGGTTTACAGACTTATTGATAGTTTATGCTTCCGCTTTTCAGTTGTATTATCAGTTGTCATTGCTTCATTAGCCTGGTGTATTGTTTATTGGAGTCGTTGTTGACCTCTTGTTTATGATAGCTGATATTATATTATTGCCACGTCTCGGGGACGGCCGCCCTGGGGCGTGACACACATAATAGTAGCTGATTTTGCAATTTTTTGTGTTTTTTTCTTATTGAACTTAAATCACAAATTATTCCTAGTTACATTACCTAAAATGTAGTGACATTATAGATAATTTTGATGAGTAGGCTTTTTTTTAGAAAACTTACATTGCTTGATATTTTGTCGTTCAACGCTATTGATTTAATATCTTCAAAATGGACAACAGTCGAATTTCCTTGCCATATTGGTCCACTGCAGTATTAGAAAATTTGATTACTACATTTTACATGTAATGATTATATTACAAAGATAAATTTGCATACCTTCCTGATGTCAGCATCACTAAATGTTTCAATTTGTCTAGATCTTGACTCCCAACAAGCTAAGCTACTTTGTTTTCTTTGAAAATTTGTATCTGAATTTTTTCTGTTGAGGTTTTTTTCCTTTTGATTCCGCATTCGCTTTTCTTTTCTTCAATGAGTAATTGAATTCTAGATCCCTTTTCACTTTTCTATCCTTATTTTTAATTCTTTTAACCATGGAGCTGTTTGTGGGTTTCTTTGGTTTTTCAGAGACATTTTGTTGCTCAGTGGAACGACTTCCAGTGCCATTTGCTGATTTGGTGGACTTATATCTTGGAGACATTTAATCATTACATCCTATTACGCAATGATCAAATCCTTTTCCCTGATTTGCTCTTTCAGACATATGACATCTATATTCACTGCAGTCTATTGTGTGAAAATGTGGACTGTTGCATCATCTTTCATGTCAGCAATAATTTTTTTTTGATCTTCAATTCTTTATTCCATCAAAGACTTCTGCTCTGACAATCTGATGTTCTCAGACTCTAGAGAATCATACACGTCTTTCAATCTCTTACTCTCAACTTTCATATTGGTTAACTGCTTCTCCAAATCTTGTATTTTTTCTGTACCACAAATTCGTTCCATGTCAAGAAGCTTATTCAAACCATTTTTTTCATCTTCTAGCTTTTGAATAGCTTGTTATAGTTTTGCAAACTTTTTTTTAAGCTCTACGTTCTCTTTTTCTGAAATTTCAATGATTTTTTCAGACAAAATTTTCAAAGGATTTTGATAGGGGAGTTCTAATGAGTCATCTGTATGCTCCTAGTTGCTATTTTAGGTACTGAGTTACATTATGTTCCTTTGTCAAAATCTTCATCACGAGCACCATCAGTAGGCTATATATTTTGTTGTGAATCCCCTCTCTTCAGAGCCAGTGACATCTTCACTCTCTTGTACAGATTCTTCATTTTCACCTTCTTCATCTGATGTTTTTTGAAAATCATCATCTGTCCCAGAACCTTCAGGTCCTTGTTTTTTTATACGCAGGTGTTGCAATTCTATCAGTCTTGTGTCGAGCTCTTCTGTCGACATCTATATGCAGTATAAATTTAGTGTCAGTTACATGTACTTAAAGAGCTACATAACATTGTTAAATACAACTTTTCACAAGCCTAGTGACATATTGTAACATTGAACAGTAGTTTGACACATTATATACAACATTTACAAAATCTAGTGACATATTGTAATAGTTAGTTACATTTTGATATTGTACCTCATTATAAACAAACAAATGATGTACAATGTACCATATTAAATTATTAATTTACTTGATTTGATTTCACCTTTTGGAGATTAGTTTGTTCCAATTTTTTGTGCATTTTCCTCAAATCCCACTTCAAGAATCTAGGGAATTGGTCTGGATGTGAGGCTTCTATTAAATTTGTGTGCTCGCACAACCAGTACTGCATTTTCATAGTATTGTCATTCATTAAAATATTTAACTCAATTGAAGGGAAAATATAAGATAATATATGAAGAAAGTTTACCAGTAGCAGAATCACACACCCAGTAATGCTGGTTGGATGTTTTTTACTTTTCAGGTGTACTGATTTCATCAAATTATTTAAAATCGAAGATGACCAAGCATAATCCTTCATGCTGTTAATGTCTTTCACGTATTGAAAGCATACCCAACCTATAGTATGCCCACTGTTTGTGAAAAAAAAGGCAGACAAATAGATATAAACATCAAAGTCTCACAAAATCTCAGAAATCATTGTCTTCGTTTCCATTCAATGCATCGATCAACTATTGTTTGATGAAAGGAGCACTGGGTCTGCTAATTGAACCAAACCTCCTCCTTATGAACGGAGTGTCCGTCTTAGTACCATAATTCACTTTTTTCACATGCAAAATGTTAGTTACATTTTTATATAACAAGTTACATTTGAAAAATACAAATTAAAAGTTGTGCAGATATATAAGTGAATCAGTATTTTGCATACCTTTGACTTCCTTTTTTCTTGACTGAATGCCAAGGATAAGATCGATTTCATTGGACGTTATCTTTAAAGGCTTCCCACCAATGATAAAGGACTGACTTTTCTGGTCGTATGTTGAAATTATCCAGAGTAGATCATCATCCCTTTTTTTTGTTTGACGGAAATCATATTTTTGTCCAATAAGCAATTGAAAAGGTTCCAGAATTGTGTTTTCCTCAACAAGTCCACATGCCTTTGTTTAACTGTTAGTTTAGAAAACGTCTCAAAGATCTTTTGCAACGAAGATCCGAACTGTGGATAATATTTCTTCCCTCTCCTTTCTTTTGGTTTCTCTATTTTTTTTTTCCTGCAAAAATTTTTAATTACATTTTCAAATGCATTTAGACATATATCCACTATAATGCATTCTAATAACATTGAATGAATTATCACATATTAAGAATACTATGTAACCTAGTTAAACTGTATGTAGTTAGTTACATTTAGTGCATTTACATATCATATCAAGAATTGTAACGCCCCACATTTACCTAACCGCTTATCGAACGGTAAATGAGTCGCTACTAAACTTAATCCAAATATAAGACCAAAATTTGTACTCCTTTTTTTTTTAAACGAATGATACCAATATAATATAAATATAATTAAAAAAACGATGATAATAAAATAAATAATATCAAATGGTTTTAAATCACCAATTGTCTTACAAAATATCAGAGTTTAACGGAAATAAAATATTCGAATGGAAAGACATACTAAACCACCCCTGTGGGAGCCATCTAAACTAAAGTAAATCCAAATAGTTGACCGTAACTATTATTTATTCTTCAATACTGCTACCTCGACGAGATCCCTGAAGCGTATGAAAAGTTCAAGCTTTGTCTTGGTCCTCAAAAGATGAGCTACCTGGTTATGAAACAACCAGCCCATATCGAAAAGGGTGAGTGATTAATTCAGTGAATAAGCCTATTGACAAATTACCTCACGTGACAGTATATATAAAAATAAAGTTTTATGAAAATTAGAATTTTATTTAATAAATCTTTTATTTTATTAAATCAATTTAAAATCAAGAACTTTTTATAAAAAATATTTTAATGCGCACGTGACCCAATCCTTGGCCCACATCAGAGAAATCATGAGAGAAAAAAATATCATCATATATATATAGTTATATATAAAAAAATAAGAATTTTCTTTAAAAAATCAAATTAAATTCATGAGCTTAATAAAATATAATTTTAATGCAATCACGTAGCACAATCATTGGTCCACGTCATAGAAATCATGCAGCTTAAATGATATGACCGGTTAGGGTTCTCAATCGGAAGTACCGTTCCCCAAAACAGCTATGCCAAGCCCCAAGCGACTAAATCGCTCAAAAAGCTCCATCGAGGAGACGTCGGATCTAGAAGACGCTGATGGGTCGCCGCTGCCATCACTACGAGAACACTAGCACAGGATGCCCCGGTTGCTGCAGATTCAAAACAAAGGAATCCGCCGCTGTAAGGAATGCTTTACCACACCCCTCACAGATCTTGGGACTCTTCGAGTCCTAGACCTTCCTCCCCAAAGGCGAAATACTACGGGGGGATTTATTCCAGAAATTATGTCATGATATGCATCTTGATAAAATCTCCTAGAACTAGGTTGTCTCCACTAGTCCTAAATTTTCCAAAAATCTCAAAACTACCAAAATCCTTAATTCAAATAATTATCTAAAAAAAATATAAGCATCAATATATTCATTTTATTAATTCTTGAAACACGAATAGCATAATTCATGCTATATTAATTATCATCATAAAGAAATGAAATCATGCAATTTTATTCAATAATAAAATGCAATTTGATCAAATAAGAAAAATATCCAAATCATGCACATAATATCACATGAATATGATTAGCATGTGAAATTCAACAATATAGAGCAAAAGCTCACATGAAATAAATCAATAAGTCTACTCACCTTCAGTCCACGCAATACAAACTGATGCACGCGCATGAACGATACACACTCGCACATTGATAACCTAGCATAACAATTATGAAATAATAAATCAGAACAATTCAATTATGACTCAAACCCATGACAACCAACTTACAGCAACACCAAGCCCAATCATCTCGAAAGCCCAAACCTAATAGACCTACAATCTGCAACTCATCTCAAAGACCTAACGAAAAATCTCAACTTCGAATAAATATTAAAATATTCATATACCCCCGATAACCAATATCCATTTATTCCATAAGACCCATATAATCAATCAATCCTCGAATAAATATTTAGACAAATCCAATAAGGCTCAATTATAATTCCAATGATCGAAATAACTAAATCCAATCAATTTATATCCCAATAACAATAATATCCAATTAATATTCATTGATCCCACTAAATCAATTTAATTGATTTAAGATCCAATTTGAGTCACCATCAAATCCCACAAATCACATTATACTCATTAAACATCCATTTGGGATCTCTTTAAATCTCTAAAATTCATCAAATTTGATCATGAAGCTAAATATTGAATTATAAGAAACAGCACAGAATTATTTCTAAAATCATAACTTTCTACCCGTAACTCCGAATTGGACGATTGATGATTCGTTAGAAAGATCTTTTCCAAACCTATTTCTGTTTATGAAATACAATTTTCCCAGAAACGACTCTATCATCATCAAAAATTTGATTTAACGTCCATACATATAATCAATCCGAAAATAACATTTAAATCCCCTAAATCAATCATTCTAGTTTCATCTTAACAATTCCTTTGAGATCCATTGAAATCAAATCAAATAATCATCCAATTAAAATCAATCAACCCTAACCATAATCCATCAATCTTCTTCCATAATTGACACAATTATCTCCTAACCAAAAATAAATTGAAACCTAAACAACAAAATCAATAGGAAATTATATCTCACCTTATATCCAATCACACCATCCACCGTCTTCATCTAGGGTTAGGTCATCACCACCCTTCGTACCTTCTGAGATTTGGATGAAAACCCTAACCCAAACATGTTATTTAAAGGGGTTTACCAAAATTACAAAACGACCCCTTAAGTAATCTAGGTTTACAACTAGGTCCCTGTTTGATTTATAGAAAGGTCCCTAAAGGCTATTAAAAGGTATTCTGGATTTCGCAACTACATCTCTGAGCCCAATAACTTGATACAAAATGTTAAAAACCTAATTTTGCGAACTCCGAATCTCACCAAATTTCAACCAAAGTATCTTGACACTATAAATATCTATAAAAAAAAATATAAAATAATTATTTTAACATCAATTTATAATTATTATAATTATAAATCAAATTGGACCCATTTGGGCCCACCGCCAAATCTGAAAAAATGAAATAATTAAATTTAGATTAAAATTTTCATTATATATTTAAAACAAATATATAATGTTGAAAAATACTGAAACGTTACAAGAATATAGTGTAACCTAGTTACACTGTTTGAAGTTAGTAACATTTATTGCATTTACATACCATATCAAGAACACAGTGTAACCTAGTTACATTGTATGAAGTTAGTTACATTTATTGCAATTACATATCATTTCAAGAATACAATGTAACCTAGTAACACTATATGAAGTTAGTTACATTTATTGCATTTACATATCATTCAAAATAAAAAAAAAAGCAACTCACATGTTCAAGAATATAACCACATTTCATAAAATTTCAGCCATTCATTACAACAGTAACATCAGAAAACATACAGTGATTAAATAATGAATAATAATGTCTAAAGAATTCTAGAAAGTTAGTTACAATTGCTGATTATATAATGAAAACATATTGTGCTGTGTTTCACATATAAAAACATAGTTACATTTGAAAGTTAGTTACATTTGCTGATTACACATTAATCAGCATAGTTCACATAAAGCAAACAGATAGTTACGTGTCTCTAAAACTTGTTACATTCCACAATAATTCAAACTCTACATAAACAAATTTTTTGAGTGTAAGAAATGAGTATTACATTTCAAACAAATGTAAACATACATCACAACTTCATGTGTGGGTGCTCTGTTATTTTTTTAAATATGTAGTTACATTTGTAAGTAAGTTACATTAATGAAATTCTTTAAAAACATTGAACATACATAATTATATTCCTAATATTTGGTTACATTTTGCGGGGCATAAAGATGAACTGGTCACATATAATCAACTACAATCGGAATACCTTAAAAATCTTTAAGAACATAATAGTCAGTTACTTTTGCATAATAAAAAAAAGGGGTCCAACAGTCTAATAACATATTAACATACTAAAAACAAGGAATAAATTTAAGCACAAACACCTCAAATAACATAATATTTGATATTTAAAATCATCAAACAGTCAAAAAACAGATTAAAAAAATTAGTCGAAAACCCAAAAAAGGAAATGCGTACCCATTGAAGAAATGTTTCACACTGCGGAAAATCTAGAATTTTTGAAAATCAAAGCCCCAAGAAATTTTAGGTTTTCATATGGTTTGTGAACAATAATTTTCGTTTGGTTTTTGGCCAAATTTCGTGTTTTGTTTTTTTTAAAAAAAAACCCAAATAAAAAACCTAATTAATGTTTGATGCGCTCGAGAATAACGGGTTTCGAACGGATTTTTCGCAAAACGAGGGAAATTAATGTGCAATTTGTGTGTTTTATAAGAAGGGGTATATATGTATTTTGCTTTTTTACCCTTTTAAAAAAAATAACCAGGCATCCAATCATATATTGACACCTCAAGAGGGGGCCTATAAGCTGGGGCCTGTGTAGCAAGACTCAGCTAACAAATAAAACTAAAATACTAAGAAGTGCAAATCATTCTAATCCTCCATGATCATGCTATATCAATCATCTTCCCATAAATCTTTTGATCTCTATGCTTCTCCTTATCTTTTCAAATTTGGTAATTCGAATTTAGAAATGAAATCGGATAGCAAATACTTTTTATTCAAAAGTAAAAAAAAAAAACACCAACTCCCTTTTCCCCACTTACACCATGTGAAATCTCGTCTCTTATGATTGTGTGCTTTTCTCATCTATCAACTTTTCCATTGCTCTCAAACTTGATTGAATCTATTGCGATATAGATCCTGTCAAAGTTCACCGTTTCCGTAACAGGTGATACCTATTAGAGATCAGTGTGCGACTTGAAGATCAGCTGTCCTATCTCCTTCTCTATAAATATTTGTGGCCTTTCCATTCATCCAAGGGTCGGCTCATTTTTATTTTGTTCTTTTTGTTTTTGCTTGGTAGGTAAATTCCAAGAGAAGAAGAAGATAGCTATAAAAACATAAGTATAACTACATTTTGAATATTATTCTAGATGATCGGAAAATGATTACATAGATCCTATTTACAAACTCCAAAATATAAGTTAGGATAAACTCAAATCTCAATAGAGTTTGTTAACCAAATCATTTAGTTGAGATTTGATTTTATCTTGGCTACAACTCAATCAACTCTTTATTCTTAACATAAACAATAATTAATACAAATTTTTCTTTTTTCTTTTAAATATATATTCATCTGATGAAATACATATTATTATAAAAATTAAACTATGTTGATGTCAATTCAAGTTGACAATCATCTCCTCCTATATAAATGGCATGGCACAATCTAGCTCCATTCACTCATCTCCTCCTATACAAATGTGATGTAGCGCCATCATGACCGTTCGATCGGCATTGAAGACTAACAAATGGATAATGATGATTGATTTACAATTTTAATAATTTTTGAGTTTGTTAGGATTTCTTTTCTATTTTTAGAATTTAAATTTGAATTTAGATTTGAATATTTAAATTTGATTTCAAATTTGGATTTAATTAGGATTTAGTTAGATTTATTTGTGATTTGATTTAGAGATTTGTTAAGATCCTAGTTTGTTAAAACTTCTATAAATAGACTTCGTAATCACAAAATTAAGAAGAATATTTAATTATTAGAATTTATTATTTTACTTCATTTTCTTATTCATAGTGAATATCAACTACATAGAGTTCCATCATCTGGTATTTTTTTGAGAAATCAAAAGATTGTTGAAGCCCACTGTCCTGACATTATTCTTAAATAATCAACAGCGTTATTGGAGTCTGCATATCTCGCATCATTGATTGAATCTGCAGAAGAACACAATCTTATGCAACATCCGTTTGTATTAT
Source organism: Acorus calamus (assembly GCA_030737845.1). Lineage (NCBI taxonomy): Eukaryota > Viridiplantae > Streptophyta > Magnoliopsida > Acorales > Acoraceae > Acorus > Acorus calamus. The sequence continues at coordinate 11,553,487 of CM060866.1, forward strand.
AGCCTCATCGATTCATTGAGGTAATTCATACAGATACCCCCTTTTATCTATACCCTTCTAGCCCATCCTTACAACCCCCATCAACTATGGTGGTTTTTATGATTTTTCAACAACAATCATTAATGTGAAATTTTAATGTATAATATATAGATTAACTAACTCCATATCATTTTTGGCCATATATAGATTTTTCAGATTTGGCAATTCGAATTTAAAAATAAAATCGGATAGCAAATACTTTTTATTCAAAAACAAAAATAAAAAACACCCAACCCCCTTTTCACCACTTACACCATGTTAAATCCCGTCTCTTATGATTGTGTGCTTTTCTCATCTATCAACTCTTCCATTGTTTTCAAGCTCCATTGAATCTATTGCGATATAGATCCTGTCAAAGTTCATTGTTTCCGTAACAGGTGGTACCTATTAGAGATTAGTGTGCAGCTAGAAGATCAGCTGTCCTATTTCCTTCTCTATAAATATGTGTGGCCTTCCATTCATCCAAGGCGCAATTTTTTTTTTCCTAGATAATTTAAAATTTATATTAACCTACAAATTAACAGCTGTACATGTAAAATCACTATTACAAAGACAGGATTAAGCACAAGACCTAAATCTAACTACATTAGTAGAACATCAAAATTTGATCTCTCTAAGAGGTCTGAGAGCTGTCCAAAGGATCAAACCTTTGCCTTGAGCCCAAACAAAAGCCATTGTGGAGTACGATTCACTCCAAACTTTAGTGAAAGAGTGCTTGACACACAGGAGAAGTCCCACAATGTTACCTTTCAATTCCAGAAAGTTAATATAGTTCTTTGATTATCTCTAGTGAGTGCACCAAAAGCATACCGGTCCTCTGATACCGACCCATCAGATTTTTCTTTAGTCCAACCAGGAGGGGCCGGCTGTAGCGCCCCACATTTATCTAACTACTGATCGTACGGTAAACGGATTGCTACCACACTTAATCAAAATACCAAAATTTTGCAATTTTTTTTAAAAAAAGAATGATACTTTTATAATAAAATTAATGATAATAAAAGATAAATAATAAGCAATGGTTATAAACCATCAATGGTCTTAAAAAATATCAGAGTTTTACGGAAATAAAATACTATAAAGGAAATACATAATAAACCACCCATGTGGGAGCTATCTAAACTAAACAAACCCAAATAATCGCTCACGACTACAATTTATTCTCGAACATTGCTACCACGAAGAAATTCTGAAAAGATGCGAAAAATTCAAACTTCACCTTAATCCTCAAAACACGCGATGCATTGTTATGAAACAACCAGCCGATATCAAATAGGTTGAAAGATTAACTCATTTGATAAACTCATTGACAAATCATCCCATATCACTACAAGAAAAATGGTATTTAGCCACGAACTTTTTACCAAGGAAAATTATTTTGTAGGTAATTGCGTATTTTTAACAATAAAAATAATTATTTCCTAGTTAATGGGGCACAAGAGAGTAATCACACTTCACCCGCTTAATAAATCACTTTTACAAGGAAACTATTTCATGGTAAAAGTATACATTATAGTACAAAATTATATAATCTTTATTGAGGAAGATATTTCTCAGTAAAACATAATTTTTTAAAAATTAATACGTTTATCAAGGAAATTATTCATCAGTAAAAGTATACATTAATTATTATTTGTTCATTTGTTTTACCACAAAACAATTCTTCGGTTTTGGTGCATCTTTATCGAGGAAAAACTTCCAGGGGACAAATTTAAAATATTTAAAGAATTAATTTTATATTTTTTATTTTAAATTGTTATATTTTGTAGCAACTAAATATTTTATCGGGAGTATATCTTTTACCGAAGAATTTTTTTTATTGATAAAGTAAATATCTTGGCGACGAAGAAGTCCAAAAATTATAATCTTTATCGAGGAAAATATTCTTTGGTAGAAGCATTTTATTTTCGAATTAATACCTTTGCCGAGGAAAATATTCCAGGGTAAAAATATAAAATATTAGGAATTACTATTTAATCATTTTTTTTTACCATCAAAACAATTTGTCAGTGTTGTGCACTTAGGATAAACTTCTTCGATAAAGATTTAAATATTAGAATATATTAATTTTACATTTGCATTTTAAAATAGTTCGGTAGCAACTAAACATTTTGTCAGGGAGTAAATCTTTTTAAAGCAAAAAAATTGTAATCTTTTTTGAGGAAACAATTTCTCGGTAAATCTCAAAAATCCCTAAAGCATAAAAAACCTACTATGGGGTTTATGACTATTCTACTAATAAATTATTATACCAACGAAATAATTGATTTTCTGTTTGGTTATATTGTTTGTTATTCTCATTGGAAAACGTAATAATAAAGTTTTGGTGTTTTATTGAATTTGAATAGATTGTTGGATAAGATGGGGATAAGTGTTTTAAATTTTAAAATGACAAAATTACCCTCTCGCTACCCCTTTTAGAACCACCACCCACCACTGAGAACACCACAGCCACCACCAGTAACCACCACCACCCACCATCACCATGAACCACCACCAAACACCAAGAACAAATACTACCACCACTATTGGGAACTACCACCACCACCAAGTCCACCACCATGCACCACCACCACCCGGTCCACCATCGAAAACCAACGCCGCCACCACCACCACCACTACCCGGTCCACCGCCAAAAACCATCACCACCACCACCACCCGATCCAACATCGAGAACCATCACCACCACCACCACCACCAGGTCTACTGAGAACTATCACCATTACCACCACCCAATCCACCATCGAGAATCACCACCATCACTGCCACGTTTTCATTTTGGAGAGATGATGAATAGTGGGAGGGGTAGTGAAAAAGTTGATGGGATGGTTGGGCCCATTTTTGGAGGAGCTCGGAATAGCTAATTCCATGGGGGCTGGTATTGCTATTCCTCTATATCCCTGCTTATTCCTTCATCCAAATTCCAGCCAATACCAGTCATCCAAACTATTTTTTTGGTCTTATTTCATCCTATTCCAACTAATACCACCCTTATGTTTGTACCCAAACAGCCCCTTTAAGCATCTCTCGTTTTTACAGGGACCTATAGTGATTTAACTAAGTTTACAGGGAGTTATATCAATTTTTTCCTTTTTTTCATACACTAATTCAACCCTAGAAAGACCTTGTTCCCTCTCCGGTGCACACACGGTTACTTCATCGGATCGCCTTCATCCTCAAACAAAATGTCCGTCGAGACGCCTCCGGATACCCCTCCGTCGACGCCGTCCATCGCCGTCGGCAACACCACCTCCGTCGAAACGACGATAATCGCCGATGCATTGAAGGAGTTCTGGAGGGAGAACCCCTTTAGCAACTGGGCTATGGCACTCCTCTCCTCCTCCTCTCCTGGTAAATCATGTCGTCACTCACCAGTCGCTGCAGCGACCATTGGCTCGATCGCCGCTTTGACCATTGCTCCTCTGAAATCCAATATCATATCAGTTTTGGTGATCGATTCATCTCTCTCTGTCTCCATTTGAAAATACAGATTGAAAAGTAGCTTTTGGAATAAAGCTGTTTTTTAAGATGATTTTATACCTTGACTTTTTTTTGATGTTTTTTTTTTAATTCATGAATCAATATTTGAAAGGAGTTTAATGTTTGATAGAGAAAGCTGCTTTTTAATTCAAAAAATCGATTCCGACAAAAAATCATTGTTTTCGAGCTTTTCAAAATACGAATTTCGAGAGAAAAATTAAAAGGAATCCAGCTTTCGATTATGCAAAAAACTGCCCCGTTTGGCTACACGATTTTAGCTTTTTAGCTTTTCAAAAAGCGGAATCCGCCCAATCGTGCAACCAAACGGATTTGATTTTGAATATAGCTTCTTCGTTGTTTTGATTTCATCAAAAAAATTGTCGCTTTAATTACTCTCTCCAGGTTTTGTTTTCCCCCTTCTTTGAAATAAGATTGAATTGATGATTTGCGTGCTATGACTGGTGAGTTATTCAAATAGAATTCTGGGTTTGATAATCTAACGAGTGGAAACAATGACAATATGAATTGCATGTTCGGATATATTTTTTTATCTACACTTCATTAAAGAGCCCGTCTATTACCACCCACCAATATTCTTTCCCCCCCAACCTAATAAAAAATTAGAACATCTAAAATTGGTTTTTATTTAAGGCACTAACCCCCCCAACCAGCCTACCACCAACCTTTTCTAACAAAAGTTCTCTCCCCACCTCTACCACATCAAAATATATACGATCCCTTCCCCTCCAGAGATTATTCTCCCTCTTCCCGCCATTTCAAAGGGAGTCGACCGTGACGGGCTTGCTCGAGAGGCTCGTCGGATGATCACACACCTTCTGCGTCCAACTGTATCGGCGACATTGCATCCACCCCCGCGTCTCCTCAATGTAAAAATCAATGCCCTAATTGAAGTGAAACTATAGAGGTGAGGATCCACTCTTCATTTTCATTTTTTCCCCCTTAAATATGGTGGTTGTCATGTTTGAGGGGCATTTTATGATGACGTTTGTGTTTGTGATTGCAATAGTGGTGTTTGTATGTTTAGGGTTTATTGTTGTCATAGTGGTCATGAGGTTGGAGGATGTATCATTTGTTATTATGATGGTGTATGACATTGTTTTGTTTGTGGTTGTCAAGTTTGAGGAGGTATTTGTGGCTGGGGTCATGATGGTGTTTTTGTCCTAGTTGTAATAGTGAAAACATGTAATTACATTATTATGTAGCAATGACATTAATATGCTCATTAAATTGTATGTTGTTATAGATATTGAAATAACTCGGTCACAATAAGCACCAATCTTTTATAAGCATCCTCTGTGTTTGAAGCATGGATAATGAGGTTAGTTTGTGTCAAGTAAGCTTTAGTTTGACTATTGGAAAAATAATTCTTATTAATGACATTCAATTGCTTGCAGAATTATCACCTAGTACCTTTTGATGAAGATGTCGAGGCACCCATCTATTCTGATTTCGACGACATCCCCCATTGGTCAATGAGGAGATCACCAACAATGACACCACTGAACATTTCACTACATCTATGGTAATCTTAGCTCTTTAAAATTCCTATATAAATTAAGCACAATGTTACACGAACGACGGATTGATTTTGTTGTTGTTCCAGGTTTTTGAAAATCGAACAGAACTGATTGATTGGGTCAAGAGAGTTGGCAGAAACATCGGGGTGATTGCAGTCATTGGTCGATCGGGACAAGCAAACCCTCGTAGATCAGCCCGGGTGGATCTCATATGTGAGAGAGGGGGTAAATATGATGCCAGACTTAGGAATAAAGACAAAGAGAAGAAAAAGTCTTTGAAGCGCCAAACCGGTACAAAGAAGTGTGAATGTCCATTCAAATTGCGTGCTATTGAACATTCAGGGAGATGGTCATTGAGAGTATTGTGTGGTCTACACAATCATCCACTGATAATCAATTTCGAGGGTCACTCATTTTCTGGGAAGCTTCTCGAGGAGGAATACACCATTTTAGAAGGAATGTCAATAAGTGGCGTGCGTCCTCGTGATATCCTAACCCACCTGAAGAATAGAGATCCCACCAATGTTAGTTCACTGAAGACCATATACAATGCGCGTTGGAGGTTGCGACTTCAAGAGACTTGTTTTCGTACTCATATGCAACAATTGATGAAGTTAATTTATGAGCACGGTTACATTGAGAGACATCGAGTTGAGGCAGATCTTGAGGTTGTATCCGACATATTTTTTGCGCATCCTACTTCTATTCAGCTCATCAGAGCATTTCCTCTAGTATTTTTTTATGGATTGCACATATAAGACCAATCGATATAGAATGCCGTTGTTGGAGATAGTGGGAGTGACGTCGACTGGGAAAACATTTGCGGCAGCCTTCGTGTATTTGCGAGGCGAGAAAGAAGATAACTACACATGGGCGATGGAGTGCTTCAATTCACTTTTTGATGGCTCACCCTCTCCGAAGGTTATCATTACCGACCATGAGCTCGGATTGATGAAAGCTGTGGCTACTGTGTTCCCTATGACTACAAACTTGCTTTGTCGTATTCATATCACCAAGAATGTTGTGAAAAACTGTAGAAAAGCATTCCCCGATATAGACACGTGGAATGCATTTATGGGTTCATTTGCTGATGTGATGAAGTCAAATTCTGAGAGTTCATTTTTCAGAAAATTGCAAATTCTTGATGATGAGTACCACACCTATCCAAATGTAATTTCGTATCTCCATGGGACGTGGTTTGATAAGCATCGAGAAAGATTTGTCACTGCATGGATCGATAGACATATGCACCTCGGAAACACCTCCACAAATCGCGTTGAAAGCCATCATGCAAAACTGAAGAGACAATTGCAAACATCTGTGCACAACTTTGTTGGCTCTTGGCAGACGATTCACAATATGTTGGAATTGCATATCTCTGATGTCAGAGCTTCCTTTGAGGAAAGTCTCACAAGGATCCCGCATAGGTATCGAGGGCATCTCTATAAGGATCTTGTGGGCATCGTCTCAATATATGCTCTTCAGAAGCTTGAGATAGAGATAATTGCAAGCGATGGAGTGGGTCCAAATAGCGATATATGCAATCATTCAGTGCATACCACATGTGGATTACCATGCGCCCATATGATCGCAGAATATAGGCGGGAAGGTGGTTTCATACCTATTGATGCGGTTCATCCATTTTGGCGGAAGTTAGGAATCACTCCATTTGTTGAAAACTTCACCGATAAGATTGACATTGCACCGGAGATTGAGCTGTTACTCAAACAATTCATGTATGGGAATGCCATCCAACAGAAGGAGATAAAAAGGACTCTCCAGAAATTGAGTTCCCCCTCCGCGACCTTACTTTTGGAGCCCACTGTTAAGGTGAACACAAGGGGCCGAAAGAAGGGTGGGAAGAATAGATCAAAGGCCTTAGCAGAGGAATCAACAAAAAGATCTCCGAGTGGATTTGAACATGTGATGCAATCTGTAGAGAATTCAAACCAAGCAGCAAATATTGTTCCCACACAAAGTTTGCAGGCGCAAAATTATCAACAGGCTAAGCGTGTAAAGGTGGTCATGCAAAAGTCAAACATTCTCCAGAATCGATCGGTTGGTAGTGGTATTTACATGTCAGAATTTTCATCATTCCTATCACCATTCATAACTAACGTATATGAAGTTAGTGGGGATGGTCATTGCGGATTTCGTGTTGTTTCTATGTTTTTGGGTATGTCTCATGAAGGTTGGAGAGAAGTGAGGAACGACCTCCTACTAGACATCGAGCAACATCCGGAGGAGTACCAATTACTTTTCTATGGGTTGGATCGTGTGGAGGAGGTCAAGAGGAGCCTTCGATGTCAATCTTCAAATGCGGGCAGGGAGTATTGGATGACAATGCCGGAGATGGGATTTGTAATCGCTTTATGCTACAAGGTCATCGTTGTACACATATCGAAGAATCAGTGCCTTACCTTCTTTCCAATGAGAGATCCTCCACCACCTATTAGTGCCCATCGAATCCTTTCACTCGGTTCGTAAAAGGATGTCACTTTGTCGGGTTGGATTTCACCCCGGATGCTCCACTGCCTCCCGTTGCACTCTCTTGGACAAGGTACCGTCTTGATCATGCAAGCGGCTGGGTTTCATCTTATATGAGTCGAATGGATCGATTTCGGAATCTGGCAGGCACCGACATAGCCTTGGTTGACACCATTGATGTCAATTAGATTTCTTCTAGTGTTATTTTGGCTTTTTTTTGCATATTTTGCACATAACAAAAGTAATGTGTGAGGTTAATATTTTTTTGTAAATCTCACAAGGTCGCATAGGTACCGATTCATTTTGTGAAGCCAAAACGATGAATATGTGTAGAAGCAATATACATGCTGGTATAGTGTAAAATATAATATCATCATATCAATGTGCTAAATGTAAAGTTCTAATGATGCAAAGTGTTGAATATATTATCTGTTTGTGTGTATTGCAATGTGAACTTCTTGTATGTCTAGGAGTGGTTAACTTGTATTTCATTTTATAATAGGCGCGACACACCTTGGGTCATGGAAAGTTGTTCGGTTTGACACAAACTCAGTCATACTGGAGTGTCCACTGTGACCCAAGGTATGTCACATAACACTTTTCATCTACTTTATTTTAAAACTGGCGCGACACACCTTGGGTCACGGAAAGTTGTTCGGTTTGACACAAACCCAGTCATAATAGGGTGTCCACTGTGACCCAAGGTATGTCACAAAACACTTTTCATCTACTTTATTTTAAAACTAGCCGACACACCTTGGGTCACAGAAAGTTGTTCGGTTTGACACAAACCCAGTCATACTGGAGTGTCCACTGTGACCCAAGGTATGTCACATAACACATTTCATCTACTTTATTTTAAAACTGGCGCGACACACCTTCAGTCACAGAAAGTTGTTTGATTTGACACAAACCTAGTCATACTGAGGTGTCCATTGTGACCCAAGGTGTATCACACAACACTTTTCAACTACACTATTTTAAAATTGACGCGACACACCTTCAGTCACAGAAAGTTGTCAGTTTGACACAAACATAGTCATATTGGGGGGTGTACTATGACCCAAAGTGTGTCACACAGCACTTTTCAACTATTTCATTTTAAAAGTGACACGACACACCTTGTGTCACGGGAAGGTGGTCGGTTTGACACAGACCCAGTCATACTGGGGTGTCCACTGTGACCCAAGGTATGTCACACATCACTTTTCAACTATAATATTTTAAAACTGACGCGACACAACTTGAGTCATAGAAAGGTGTTCGGTTTGACACAAACAATGTTATACTGGGAAGTCTAGTGTGACCTAAGGTGTGTCATCTAACACTTTTCCGAATGCATTCTTTTAAAAATAACGTGACACACCTTGAGTCACGGGAAGTTGTTCGGGTTGACACTAACACAGTCATATTGATATGTCTATTGTGACCCGAGGTGTGTCACTCAACACTATCTAGTTGACAATAAGGAAATTTTTTTTATCCATCATAAATATTGCAATACACCACAAAAAAAGTCATTAATATCATAGTCAATAAACAGAGATTTACATTCACAAATTCAATACATTCTTTTAGGTAAATGAAACTTACTATTGACATAACAGTCTTCGAGATTCAACTTTCACATATCCTAATTACATATTCAACACATTCACATTAATAGCTTTTTGACAACTACACATTGTTCAAAAGCCAAAATATAAAACATCATTGACAACTACATGTTGTTCAAAAATCAAAATATGAGAATGTTGTTAACGGACAAATACACGACAATCATTTTAACTCAAGCTCGAGGATCGTGCCGCTGCTTTGCGATTCGACGACTAGATGCTGCATTAGGAAGCGGTGTGCTATTCTTGCAATAGTGGTAGATACTTGATATGACTCTATGCGCATCAAGAAGAGTGATACTCTGATCCATATAGGGTTCAAGGTAGCTCATGATGTATGGACCATCGGAAGGCGGGCCCGTTTGTGCTAACTTTCTGTTCTGGGGGTTTTGGACGATCCTGTGGCTCACGCTTTCAAACCACTCTAAGTACTCTGGAGTCATGTCCCACGGCCTAAACACTCTGTTTCCTCTAGTTGCTACACTTAAAACAGAGTCTACCCACTGTTCTAGTTGTTCAACGCTACCACTATAGTCAACCCTGTACCCAGTGACGTTCCGACTTCGTCTTACAATGCTCCGTGGATGAATTGTTCTTTTTGGAATCGTTTGAACGTGGCCTAGCTGTCGGAGAACTCTATCTGGCATGTATGGCTCGAAAATGCAGTTGATGCACAAACAACCCTTGAAAAATGCGTACTCTTGAAGGGGTCTACTGTCTCGTACAGAATGATATGGATCAAAATCAACCTGCACAAAATATCAAGTCATGTAATCGTCTCACATAATTTATTCAGTTACATGATGAGGTTCATATCACATACTACCTTATCAACGGTGGCCATGTCAAGTAGCTCGCGAATAACATCGAGAGAATTCTTTTGTAACCCCGGTATGTTGCGAGTATGTATCCATCTATTGGCTCGAGGGGTCTTGTCATCATAGGTTGGATCGGGGGATGGTCTCAAGAATGGGAAGTGTTCATAGGCCCACGCCTATAGAAAAGAAATTTATCAAATGTTTAACATAGAATCAAAAGAACAATTGCTCAATCAAGGTTGTAACATACCTCCAAAAGAGTCAGATAACCACATATTTGTTTCGCATTTGCACGAGATGCAATTCCTAATTGTCGATAGAGTCGTGCGAGTGCAGCCGCCCCCCACCCGTAGCTCTGGATCTCGTCAATGTTATTCAGCAGATTTAAATATGTTACATTCACCGTTGTGCCGGACTTAACGCTAAACAAAGTGCACCCCAAGAGGAACAACAAATACCCCCTCACAACGAAATCTAATTGCTTGTTTGACAATCCAACAGATTTATAAGCCAACATGTCCCTTAACCATACCAATCTTACAGCATTTCCACCATTGACACTCAACTCGTCACTTGATTCACGAGCTGGCACATTTAGACAATCTTTCATTAATTTGGTGGCTTCGGCAATGGTTAGGTTAGGTAAATCACATAAGGCCTTCCCCATCACTGGAATGCCTACAATTTGGGCCACGTCATCTAAGGTGATTGTCATTTCTCCAAAGGGAAGGTGAAACGTATTAGTCTCAGGGTGTCATCTCTCCACCATTGCTGTAATTAGTGGAACATTCAGTGTTTTGAAGTAGTATGTTGTCAAAGGCAATAGTCCACTGAGCTTCACTCTATCATAGAAAGTAACAGATTCTTTCTCCAGATTCCAACCGCAGAGTGTTTTGACCGGTTGACGACATCGCAATGATTGATCACCCTACGCAACATAAGAAATTGATAATGATTACTCATTTAACTAGTTATATAAAAAAATTGTGGTCAACTGCATGACACTTTAATAATGTATACCTTACCGTTCCACACACGGTAAGCAACATTATGTCTGTAATCCACTAGTAGTTCATTGGTTTCAGGCCCCCCTGGAAAAGGACCATGCACACTGTCATCTTCTATGTCTGAGTCTACAACTGTCGGTGAACGTCTCTCTGCCACCTCCTCAATCTCTTCCTCAGACTGACTTGATGGATTGTCCACAACGTCCTCCTCGACATATGAAACCACTGAAGTTGACGGAGCCTCTTTCACCAATCTCTCGGATCTACGTCTGCGGTTGGAGGCTGTTTGAGGAATGCGTTTCTTGGGAGCCATACTGCAAACAAAAAATGGTTCACTAGTTAGAACTCACTACCATGATTACAGGGACTTAACATTGGTGTTCTTTCTTGTGCTATTAAATAAAAAGGAAAAAGATGTTCATGAAAGAAAAAAAAACATGCAGTATTGACAAACACAACAATTTATTAACATATAATTTGCATTGTCATTGACGTTGGTATACACTGATATAGTCAAAGTGTTATTTGACATTACCCAAAAAATAAAATCAGTGCTTTATTTTTAGACATAAAAAATAAATAATACTAGATAGAGGAGGATTAAATGTCATGGATGACTTGTGATGGTGTAGAGTAGTTCATTGGTTGGCTCCTAATTCAATGCCCCTTTAACCAAGACATGGGGGGCCGCTTGCTCTATGCTGGGGTAGGAAGGTGGTGTTTCAATGTGTCCACCACCATATGATATTTTTCCAGCATCTCAGCAAAAAAAAATTAAATCTGTAAAACAGAAGTTCAGAAATCCCATCCACCACCAAGTGTATGGTCATCCAAAAATGAATTGATATGACATGGGAAGTGAGCAAACATTTTTATAGGAAGATTGATTTAGTATATGGTGGTGAGAGTGTGGGATTGATGAGTTTAATATCTCAAATTGTATATGATGGGGGTTTTCATGTTCTTAGGTAAGAATCACATTTGGTTACTTTATTTTACAACTTTTCCCCTTCAATCTTCTTATAATGAGAACATCTAGCATTTAAACCATCTTATGGACATTAAATCATATATTATTATTAATTATTCATTTTATTTGTCTACTCATTTTCCTTTTCTATTGTATTAATCTATTCTGCAAGGTCATTCCAAAAGCCCTTATGCCTCTAGAGGTGTGTATGATGTGCATCATTTCATACCTTTCTCTTTTGACCAGTTGTTTAATATGTTCTTAATTTGTTCATTTCTATTTTCTTTAGTGTCTTTGAAGGGTCATCCGGCCTTGAATTTAGATATTGTTATTAATATTTTTAGGATATAAATGTGCTCATCATTATTCACACCACGGGACTGAGATGTCTCCAGAAAATTATATTTAGTCTCATTTGCAACCCATAAAGGAATCCAACCAACAAATGAATTCATGACAAAGTTAATTTATGCATACAAATGGCATGATATCATCACCATGCTACAAAATTAATTCATGGTACATAGTTGTAATCAGCAGCTTTCTCAGCCACAACATTTCTTTTTTCCCAACAGAAGAACCTTCTTGAGATATTCAACAACAAGTTCACAAGCCCATAACTATAACTATAGCCATTTATGATCACGAATTCAATCATTCGATCGAAGACCACCCTTTAAGAATAAAACCAGCGAAACTAAAAATAAGTCATTCCCCCAATCATTAATCAAATAAGCATTTCAAAGGCACAGAGAATTAATACAGGAAAGAAATTTTATGCTCTTAGTAACATATTTTTTTAAAAAATCAATCAAACAAGTGCTCTAAGAGTCTACAACTCTATGTTCAAACACAGCAAGTAACAGAGAATTAATACAGGAAAGAAATTTTATGCTCTTAGTAACATATTTTTAAAAAAAATCAATCAAACAAGTGCTCTAAGAGTCTATAACTCTATGTTCAAACACAGCAAGTAGATACAAATCATAGGACATTTATATTCATGTCTGACATGCTTGGCATGTCATAAAAATATGTCTACGGGCAGACATATGAGACACTTATACGACATGGTCTCCTAACTATTTTATAATTACTGCAAGTATATGATTACACATGTTGACCATAAAGCTAATTTCTTCAAATACATGTCAATCTTCTTTGTAGTTTATGAATGATGCATCCTCACATTTCAAACAACATGACATATATTATTTACTCATTTCCTGTCGTGTATTAACTGTGCATGTATTCTGGTTTTTTTTAAATTTCCCTGTCACTGCTTCAGTATCGTGTCCTGCCTCCAAGTTTTAATCAAACAAAAGTACTTATCAATAATTTCTTGATAGTGCACACAATCCAAAATAGCTTCAGATTAGTAACACAAACTGACATATTCGAATATGTTCCATACATAATCATGCGATGTTAATCCTCTTCTCTAAAATAAACATATGCATCAAATTCTCCTAAAGCTAAAATTTTAACATCTAATCCTACCCATATACACCAAATCCACATGCATAAACCCATAACAACCAAATTGAAATAACTGCGCAGCATTAATCCATATACAGCAAACCATAACAGAAGGAAAACATAATAATTACCACCTCTCAGTCTCACATTCTTCCATTCAAAAAACACATCACATCTAACATTCCATGACACCCAAGACCTTATAAGTTGTAACTTAAACATAACCTAATCAACTTCAAAACACTGAATAGTAGTACCAAAATCAAATATTTCGCTGTATTCTCTCATCTCTAATTCAAATCTGTAATCTCATTTTCTTTAGTGAATGTGATGGTGGCAAGTGTCTACCTTTTTCAAAAAAAAAAACATGCTCATGAGTGCTGCAAGTTAGTACTACATTGTTTCTTGATGGAAAGATGCACATTTTTATGTTCTCAATGTACCTAATCCATAAACGGACATCTTGAACACTAAACAACTAGCTAAAAATGTCACATTATGCAGAGAAGGGCACAAGTTGGATGAATTGTGCCAGTGCCCCCCAACCCGACCCAACCTACCCCCCTTAAGCCCGCTTTTAAAAAAATATTAATTGATGGCCACAATCCTCAAAAAAAAAAGCTAAACATCACCTCAAGTGTAAATTATGAATCTATATTCTATATTCATCTAAGATGATTCAAATGAAATAAAATAAACAAGAGAGCACGTTCTCCATTTACTCAAACTACATTTTCAGCCAATTTACCCATCTTTATTGTACTGAAATTGAAAATGTCATGATTGTAGTAGCAAAATTCATTTGAGATGTCTCTAAAAAATTATGTTTATCCTCATTTGTAGCCCACACATTTGTATTAAGTATGTCATATCTTGTTGTCTCATCATATTGAACCTTGAACGCAAACAAATTCAAACATAACCCTAGGTATCTAAGAAAAGCCCAAAACTTTATTTTTATGGAATAACCAAGTTTTCAGTCAATATATTGAACCCTAAACATAAACAAATTCAACGTAAACCATTGATTTCTATTAAAAAACCCTAATTACTATCCAAAACCCTTTTTTTTGGGAATTACATGACATTCAATCCACACTTTAGTTTTTCTAAACCCTAAAAACAAGATATGAACAATAACATTGATGTTTTAATTATTCAAGAAGAAAGAGTGATAGTATACTCACAATATGGTTTGCGGGGATGATGATACAGCTTCTAACAAATGACCGGCAATGCACAGGGATAATGGACGGTGGTAGCTTGGACTGTGAGAAGAGAGGAGAGGGAGGGAGAGAATGGGCTGGGAGGGGAGAGGAGAGGGAGGGAGAGTGGGCTGAGAGAGGAGAGGAGAGAGAGGGAGAGGAGATTGATTTATGTTTTTTCGGGTGAAATGGGGGAGGGCGTGGGATGAGAAGAGTTGTAGATTAATTTTTATATGGTGGTGGGCTTGGGTTTATTATTAAGTGAGGGTTGTGGGGAGAGTTGGTTGGGGGGGAGAGAGTTTGGGTTGGTGCTAATAGACAAGCTCTTCATTAAAATGAGGTCTTTAGATACAAATCAACAGTGAATTTGGCTTAATTATGCAGTTTCGATTGATATTCAGATTTAATATTGTTAGTGCCCAAGATAAAATAGTTTAAAACTGATTTTATCATGAGATGTTCAATTTTGAGTTATCTTTCATACAAAAGTATAATTAGATCATCTGTATTCATGTAGCAAAAGTTATGGGTATTTTTCCAATTATACCCCAAGGATGATAATAGCCTGGCAAGGCCATGTTTGATGTTTAGCTCATATTTTGGAATAGCTGGAGGTGTTATTGGATCTTGGCATAAACACCAAAGTTGTAAATAATCTTCTTAGATTTTTAACGGATTTTAATTGTATAATTCAGAGCTAGATTGTAAAAGTTATGACTGTTTTAGTGAAGCCTATCCAGAATTTTTATTCAGGGACAACTTGGTCATTTCGCCCCTACTAATCAGTAGTGTATTTAGGGCATCAAGGGGTGATTTTTGCTGGTATTTTGGGGAGTCCAACAGAGTAAGTCTGAGAGGGAGAGGAGAAGAGGAGAAGGTGAGGAGAGGAAGAGATTGAAGAGATTGTTGTGAGTCCCCTGTTTTTCTTTGTTTCCTTTGTTGGCTGTTTTGACTCTCTCTCTCTTTTCTTTGTTGCTACCACTGCTGCTATGATTTGGGGCCTGTCATGGCTGCTTCAAGAGGGTTTGGGTGATGAGAAGCCAAGAGAAGTCAAAGTTTGGTGTTGGCTCAATAGGGATGAGTGAAATCCAAGTTCTTCCTTAGTATTTCATCTCTTTGTGATTGTTGTCTCTCTCTTCCTTGCTGATTTTTTTATTTTGTATGTTGTATTCTTGCATACATATTGGTCTTGATTGAGTAGAGAGGGAGAGTTTATTGTGAAGTGGTGACTGAACTCCATGTTTTCTGACTCCTCACTTACTTGTGCTTGCTTTTATATTCATGTGTTCATATTAGGTGAAGTGAAAGAAATCTATTGCTATAAGGTGTGGTGAGTGAAAACATGGAAAGAATTGCAAGTTCCCCCTTTCTATTCATGTTGGTTTTGTGACCTTATATGTACTAATTCCTTCCTGAATTTAGATTTTTTAATGAGGTGTTTGTGTTTATGCATAAATGGTGGTGGTTTTATATTGAAGACAGATTTATGACTTCTTAAGATCTTTATGGAACTAGTACCTGATGACATATTTTGAAGCTTATGTCTTCATGTGATATGATCATCTATATGCCTAGATGTTATATATGAAATTTGATATCATTATGGTATCTATGTTGTAAGTTAGAACATGTTTTGCATGGACTATCCAGGTTCACGAGTGAATTGACCAACTTCTGAAACTATTTTATTTCGGGCATTTAGAAGTTTAATTAGACTCTGATATCTTGATGGATTATGATCCTCACATGTGAATGAATGTGTGTTAATTATTTAAGAATATTTGGATGTGTACTTGGTGCTAGAGTGATGAAAGTTTAAGGATGTTTGGGGTAGACGAGCCAGTTCTAGCATGTTTGAGTTTTATGTTATTATGCATGCTATGTTGCAATATCTGGAACTGGTATCTTAATGAAATATGCTTGTGTATGTATCAAAAGTTATCATATACAATTTGAGCACCATTGGTTGTAAGATCTAGAAGTTATCGTATTTCTCGCAAGTTATCATATACAGGGAGTGCATTATGCTCTTCCCACCTCTGCTTTGCATATTGTCCCACATCGACTCCTCGTCGATTGAGCGAGTGACAATCTGGTATTGGTGAGTGGTCCAACCCATGCAATAGAAATAATATATTGCATGCTTGTTAGGCACTCTAGCATATTTCATGCAATGTAATGGTATTATTGAGAACTTATTTAGCCTCTATTGCTAGTATATGATGATGGATATGTTATGTAGGATTAAATACCATGTTGTAGAAATCATTTGTGCATACTTATTGATATGCTCCTTTGAGTTAGTTATAACTCTTGCTTCTACTTGTCCTTTATACCATGTTTGCATGATTGGTGGGTACTTAATTATCTCATGTTCATAATAATAACTTATAACCCTGTTTATTGAGGGTAGATGTGTGTATGACCAATCTTTAGGGTCATAGTTGTTTTCCCCGCGTCCTCGTCATGCACCTGTTGAGAATTCTGATGGATTCCAAGTAACTAGTTATCGAGTATGGTACACGTCGATCAATGTGTTTTCTCGCGAGTGTGGAGTGTATCACCCTGACATCATCGTGCATTGAAACTACCCAGCATCGGAGCTACACTATGAGGTGCCGTCCTGGGCAAGCTGTCAAGGAGAGTGCTACCTGGGAGAGAGATATATACCTATGACGTGGAGTGATTGTGGCTATCAAATACTTGGTATACCGCAATGTACTCTTCCAGTCAGATACCTTGGCATGTCTATGTTCATAGGTGCTTTATCCAATTGTTTATGCCAACCACTTATAGATAAGATCCGGCTACACATTCAAACTTGGACATGTAAACTTCTTTCAATTGCAGGGAGGCCTGAATTAATCACATCGGTTCTCTGCTCATTCCACATTTTCTGGTCCACTGCTTTTAGTATCCCGAAGAGATCATCCTCGGAAATAGAAAAGTTGATTCGCATATTTTTCTGGGAAGGCTGCTCTATCATGAAGAAGATGCACCATGTAAATTGGCTAACAGTTTGCAACACACTCAATGACGGGGTTTGGGGATCAAAATCATTCAGACATGGAACAAAGGGGTCCAAGGAGTCCGTTTCTGGGATATTGTCAATGAAAAGCCATCGTTGTGGGCTACATGGGTGAAAATAAGGTACCTCAAAAGCTCTCGATTATGGAATCACACTCCCCCGTCAAGCAGCTCCATCTCTTGGAAGCATGTGATGGCAACAAGGTCTTGGAATGCAGCCAAAGCACGATATATTATTTTTGACGGGTCATCCATCAATATATGGTGTGACCCTTGGCTCAATGGCAAGAGCCTTAGGGACTTATTAGGCAGAGAGTTGCTAATATGAGGCCCTCCACACTCCACACCCAAAAATACACTGTTATTCTATGTACACTGTTATGCACACTGTTACACACATAAAAAGACGAAGGGTTTGTTATGTTGGGAGGGGAAGAAAACAAAGAAGAGATGGGGCTAGGGTTAAAAAAGAATGAAAAATGGTAGGGTTAACTAAGGATGGATGGAAGAATCTAAGCAAAATAGATGAATGGATGGAGGGAATTAAAGAAAAGTAAAAAAGTCAAGAGACCAATTGTTATTACAGTGGTATCCCTAGTGACTGAGATCAATCATCCTTGTTTAGTTTTCTATAATGATTTGAAGAGAATTACTGTAGTAGTAGTTGTTATTATAGATTATACATTTAAATTAAATGGAAAAAATATTTTTTTTACAATTTATTGTTTGAGTTCGTATTATTAAAGATAACTATTTTTTATTTATTTGTACCTATGTATATATCAATAGTTACTACATCTTTACCAATAAATATAGTTTTTTATGTTTAATTTTTTACTTCTGAATTAAATTATTCTCAGGCTAAAGTTTCAAATTTGAAATTCTATATTGTGTGAGGGCAAATATGCAAAAAAAAGAAAATAAAGGTAATTTGATCATTTTCCGTGACTTAAAAATAAAAGGGATTTTAAAAAAAAATAATGGAACCTGGCTATGTGGTATATAATTTTTTTATAAATATTCTAATAATATAATATTAATATGTTATTTGTAATGATATAAAAATGAATAAATCTTTTTGAATGCTACCAATATAAAGGGAAAAAAAACTTATTATACAGTATATTTAAAAATTATGGTTACATAGACAACTAGCTCCACAGAAGAAAAAAAACTAGCTGTCTCCACATGTTAGCTGTCTCATTACAAGTAGAGAAGGGGCATCTCTGCATTTTTTTTAAAAGCTAAAAATTGTTTAAAACTTTTTAATATATATATATATTAAAAAATCGTAAAAAATAAGCTTTCTAAAAGTCAAATTTAATCAAACTACTTTATTCATATTAAGTTTGAGTCACCAAATTGAGTAACATTTTTTTTATCCATTACACATATTTTAAAACATAAGTAATAAATAAAAATAAAAGAAAATATATAATAAATAGAAAAAAAATGAAACAATAGGATAATATTTTAGATTAGTAAGAAATTAATAGAATAATGTTAGAGATAGTTCACGAGACAATCTGGTATACCCACACATATTTTGATTTTTTAAAA
The DNA here is from genome assembly GCA_030737845.1 of Acorus calamus. Classification (NCBI taxonomy): domain Eukaryota; kingdom Viridiplantae; phylum Streptophyta; class Magnoliopsida; order Acorales; family Acoraceae; genus Acorus; species Acorus calamus. The sequence goes on from CM060866.1 coordinate 11,572,714, forward strand.
GAAAACAATCCAAATAACCTCTTATAAACTGTCTAAAATTCATATAACCCCCTGAAAACACCTATATAAATCAAAATAGCCTCTGAGTCAAATTTTTTCTACGAATATTCTATCTATACCAAAACCCTCTTACAATTTGTTAAAAATGCGAAAAATCTTATGTAAATAACAATTTTACCATTCAGAATAGGGTTTTATAATCTATCCGAATGGGTAAAATCATCATGTAATAAACATTTTTACATTTTTAACAAATTATAAGAGATTTTTTATATACCATGTTTTCAGTTATGATTAACAAAACAGAATATTCACATAATATTCATAATCTGTCAACGAAAGTTTAACTCAAGAGGTAATTTAAATTTATATAAATGTTTTCAAGGGATTATATGGACTTTTAAAAAAGTCAGGAGGTTATATAGATTTCAGATAGTTTCCAGGGGGTTATTTGGATTTTTCCCATTTTAAAAATAGTAAACGACTTCTAATGAGATATATGATTTTATGAAAAATGTGTACAGCCTCATGATGTATTAAATCCACCCATTAGATTGAAAACATGAAAAACTACTAACGAGGCATATACCTCGATAGCCCTCAATAGATGACTATTTAAATATATGGACTGTCCGAGACCGTCCTCATAGACTACATGTAACAACGCTCCAAATAAATTAGTCACTTATTTATAACCAAAATTTCAGACCATTACAAGGCCTACCCACCATCAATGGTCCCTCATAACAAAGGGAGTTAATTATTCATAGGGGGTAAGGAACATTACTCATCCCTCTAGTGCCTGAAATGCCTGACATTGGTGAAAAGAAGCGAAACACCGTATTTATTGCAACAGTCGATGGCATCGTTGTCTCTCCTACTCCCACCTGGTTCTGCAATCACCACGACTCCACTTTCACAGGCTTCTTCCACCGCATCATTCCATGCTGTATAGATGTGAACATTATCAGAGGATAGAAATGCTTCATACGCATAACTTGGTACAGATAGAATGAAATTCAGGAAGAGAGAATAGTGATGATTGTTTCCGTAGCAATGAAAGGATTCTACTGAATTCTGTATGCGACCAGTGTTCAATACAAATAGAATGAAATTCAAGAAAAGAATAGAGTGATAATGTTTTCAAAACAATGAAAGAATTCTTTAAATCTGTAGTGATGGTCCATAATAATACGATGCAACCAGCTTTGGGACATCTAGTTATAGGAAAGTGAAGTCTAGCTTATTTTCTAAAGGTAAGCTGAGAATGGCAACTGCCATATAGTTTTAGTTTCTAATAAATTGTGAATTGACTGAAGCCAGTCTATTATTAAATGCATGATCGAAAGTAATAAATTCAAACCATATTGGCATGTGGAAAAACTGCAATGATATTTATGCCTACTAATTACAAAAATAAAATTTGATCTCAGGGTCCAAGGGTGTAGATGGATGCTTAAAATGAGATTTTAAACAAAAATTATGATATTAAAAAATGAAGCAATTGTTACATTTAAAATTTGTGACGTGATGAAAATATGCTCATCTCAAGAACATGATGGATTCACAAAGCTAAGATATTCGTTAAAGTTTAATAGTCATGATGAAAAAATTAAAGTAAATTGGTGTGCTATGTAATGCGACTCTAGGTCCCCATAAGTTACCTACTACAAACAAGAACCCAATGCAAACTTTCTGTAATTTCACATATATGCAGCTTTGATTCATGTCATTTTAACAAATATGATTTTTTATTTCAAATATTTTCTTTTATTGTAGCTATTAAAATCATTAAAGATGATTAAATACCACATTCAGTGGATGAATGTAGCTGATATCTCCTTTATTCATTATAAAATGCCATTGAAAATGAAAAACAATCCATGTTGGAAATAAATAAGATGTGGATAAGAAATTATAAAAGTTTAAAAATTGATTTGACATGTGGACCCCCACATTTATAATAGGTGATGACAGGTGACAAGTGGACTACCTTATATTGGTAAAATAGATTAGGTAGAATAACGTAATTCCAGGGGAAGCCTAGAATACCGATATCAGTTTATTCACATCTATTCTAGCATAACTATAACTATTTATGCCTTACAAACAAAGTGCCTTTTGGGCTTATTTACCCCGATTCTACCTTACTCCCCACCTAATCTACTACCCAAACAAGGGGCTAAGGATTGAATAAACTAAAATTCTAAAATTTTCAAAAAGAAATTAACATTTTTTTAAAGGTAAACAATATCAATTATTTTAAGCAAATTTCATTTCTTTCCATTTTTTCCTAGCTTTTATCACCATTGATGCCAAAAATAAATAAGTAAATAAAGAACATGATTCATACCAGCAAAATCTGATTAAATTTTTTTCCATGAGTCTTAAAAATTGATACCAAAATGAACACTAAGATTGGTAGTATGTCAACGTTGAAGTGGGGAGCGGAGAGGGTGAAGGAACCTACAGGGAGGATAATGACCATATATGTGACGCTTCTTGCTAAGATTCAATTGGTGGTCATCAAAAAGAGCGTGCAGGACAAGATGGTGTCGAAGCCCCAGCCAAGGTTGGAGTTCACCATCCGCATGTGCTACAGATGTGGAGGAGAGAAAGATCAAGAGTGCGGGAAATAGTGATCAAATCAAAAGAGGTATGGGGTTCAAAATTCCCGCTAAAGATGAAGGTCATGTGGTTAATGTATCACAATAAGATTTACAAAGGCCTATAGAGCTAAATGAGCTCCAATGATGACAATACATGCAATTTGTCATGCTGAGGAAGAAATGACAGATCATCTTCATCTGACACCCGGTGGCTCGAGATATTTGGGTTTGGTAGGCGAATGCTACAGGGATGGCGACTGATTTTACCTTCATGGAGGATCTATGTTGGCGGAAAGAGGTTGTGGGCGAGAGAAGGCGGCTGATTTTACCTTAATGGAGGGTCTATGTTTGGCAGGAAAGAGGTTGCAGGAGAGAGAAGACAGAAGTGTTAAAGCAAAAATTTATAAGTCTTTAGTTCTGGCGATGGCATGGGCTCTTTGGCTGTTAGGAACGAGATCATCTTCAAGGGTGGTGCCTTATGTGGAAAATATAAGGGAGTCAGCTATTCGCTTCATCAAAGATTGGGGGATTTATTGTGCGGGAACGTCTTCTGTGGTTATATTTAGTTTATGCTTTTTGTATTTGGGCATTTACTTCATTTTAATAAAATTGGGGTAGAATGCCCACTTTTTATATATATATATATAAAAAAAAAAAAAAAAAAACAGGATACTGAGATTTACTAATATTAAATCTAAAATTGTCATTTTAAGAAAATTACGATGGTGCCAAAAAATGAAAGATGAAAAAATGAGTTCTTTGTCACCATGGATTTATTTGGTTAAACATGGACGAATATATTAGCAGTTAACACTGTTCTTGTCTGTGATTCTTTTTATTCTACATCACCTAAGAAGAAACATGCAGAATCGCCCAAAAAAAGGACTATGCCTTTGACTTTGTTATAAATCTAACTTCTCAAAGAAAAGATGTATTACCAAATGGGAAGAAGGCATCGCTGGCCAGAGAAGCTCCCTTGACCTCTTCTCCTGCTTTTCTCAAAGCAATTCTTAGAGACTCCAGACGGTTTGGCTGCCCACTTCCCATACCTAACATGCAGTTATTCTACAAACAATAGAAATGGAATGAAAATCAGCAAAGGATTGATAACAATATATTAAGTTTTTCTATAGCCACTAACCGACCAAAAGACAAGCCCCGCATAGCAATAGAGGAGTGTTTTTCATTAATTTGAGGGTAAAAAAAAATGAACAATCATCAGGTCCTATAATCAGCAAGAAGCCTTTTCAAGATTGTTCTTCAGAATGGCCTATACTGAAAGAATAAGCATAAGAATTAACCTTGGCTATCACAATTGCATTGCTCTTGACATGCTTAACACAGGTCCATGCAAACTCCGCGTCAGAAAGCTCGCGTTCTTTTGGAAGCTTTTCTGAGACTGCATTAAATTTGATATCTTGTGGGGTCAAGTCATCAGAATCTTGAACTAACCACCCTCCACCAATTTGTCTTAAGGAGAGCATTCCTTTTTCAGTCTTCTTAGCTTCAAGGATTCTCAAATCCTTTGACTTGCCACGAAGGACCTCAAGTCCCTTTTCTGAATACGTTGGTGCAATCACTATCTCATAAAACATCCGTGATACTCCATCTGTTGGACTTCTGAATTCCCGGATTTCCTTCGCTAGATCCTTGTAAAATGGCGATAAGTTAAATGCAAATACATGTATAAAGATAATATATAATGATGTATAAATATAAATTTGTGTATATATAATTTTGTTAAATTGCTTACCTCGTCAACTTCAACATTGAAGGCAACTATCCCACCAAAAGCACTGACAGGATCTGCTCTCACAGCTAGTCTGTATGCTTCAATAATATCATTGCGTGATGCTACACCACAGGGATTTGTGTGCTTCACAATAACACATGTCGGGTTCTTAAAGTCCGACACACAATTCCAAGCAGCATCCGCATCTAAATAATTATTGTAAGACATCTCCTGCATTAAGAAAAATATCGTGCATGAGGTGACATATGGGACAAGTATAAATTGAATCAAGAAACATAAGACTGTATGAATGCCAAATGATCCATTGTCATTAAATAATACTAGTCATGAGAGTCTAAGAGTTCCTTAATGCATCTATTTGAAATTTTGTAATTTTCTACTTTTGGCTGCTCAATGGGTTGCATCAAGAAGGTTGGCTGAGTCTTGGCTTGGGTTTGACCAATTCCTTACCAGACTTGCTAGTGGGTTAAAACGTGCAAACCTACATTCTAGCTGTTTGACCAATCCACAGGTCTGGTCAGCTAAGATATGTGTCAATGGTATGAGGGCCCATCATGATTGTCAATAAAACTAATTTGAACTTATCATTTAAAACCATTCAAATAACAATTCTATAATTTCAAAACATTAAGATGGTAAGACTAATCACTTCTCTGCAGTCAAAAAATGTCATGCTTGACAACAAAATTTTGATTTCTAAATCACGCAATTTTCTATATGCCGGTAGAAGTGAATTAATATTACACACAAAAAAAAAACACCCTCCACCTAATCCAATCGTATTTAAGCCTAGTGAAAATCACTTGATCAACCTGTATTTTTGTATTGTTTTATTGAGCTTAAGATTCTAACGTTCTATCTTATCATCATTCATCGTGACTCCATCTTTCCCTGGCACTAGAAAGATAGCATGGTATTATACTACACAATTATCCATTGATTTTATTCATTTTTTATGTACTTCTGTAAACTTGTCAGATTCTATGTCAGATTCTAAAGCAATATATTTGTAGGATCCATGATCAACAAGACTACTATTTTCTGGCTATGAAGTATAATTTTCATGAAATGATCAAATATTTGCATACCATAGTATATGGCATTTCAGAACATGTAAGTAGAAATATGGTTTTAAAGGAGAAATTTTATTACATTGTATTCTATTTTATCACTGACTTCATGTATTAGTTTTGCTGAGTCCATTGGGATATGTTGGCTCTAAATCAGATATTGTAATAAGGGTACCATGTCCTGCATCAGTATGCAATTGCATTGACATAATAGAAGTACATTTATCTAATTAATTTTTATATACAACTACAATCGATATATATACACCGTAATTAAACTTCACGAGCTGAATTATATCACTCTTTGACCAAAGGTTCCAAGCATATGATATCGAACAAGCAGAAAGCACTATGAAATACTAAGCAGCAATATTATTGATAGATTAGGCCAAAATAATCTGTGTGACTTTGTTTACCTTCCCATGATGCTGTATTGCAGTTGCAATACCACCAACATTGACTGCCGAAAGACTTTTATCAACATAAAATGCAGCATTTTGATGTGGATTTTCACCGTACCTCAGTGAACACCCTCGCATCATAGGCACTGTTAAACTAGGCGGAAATCTCTCTCCTAGAAATATAAAACACCATATTAATTGAGCAACCCACTAAAACAATATAGGTTCACATAAAAACTGAAAAAGAGAGGTAAAAAAAGGAAAGTGTTAAGTTAAACTATTACTTACCTCCCATTGACTGCTTCCACAACCACTCAGAAACTACTGCATCATAGGCACCAGCATGCTGAAAAGCCTTCCACGCAAGTTCCCTGCGGAACTGTTCGCTATCTTTTTCTCCTTGCAAAAATTGGAGGAGGGCAGGATAGTCGTCGGCATCCACAACGACTAATACATCCTTGTGATTCTGATGCATACAAAAAATAGCGAGTATAATAAATTCATAAAATTATAATTGTTCATTTTCCTAAGCAGAATTAATAATTAGATCATTACCTTCGCAGCAGCACGAATCAATGTATGGCCGCCAATGTCAATGTTCTCAATGCCTTCCTCAAAAGAGATTGAGGCACTGGAAGACACCGTCTCATAAAAGGGGTACAAATTTACCACCACGATATCAAATGTTCCTGAAGGCAAATATGCCTCCTATATTAGACATTCGAGGAAAAGCGTACAATTGGATTGTTTTCACAAAGAAAAGTATATGCGACTGCCAGTTCCATACAGGTGACAAAGATATGAAAATGCATACATACAAAAACTCACCGATTCCATGCTTATTCAGATCTTCCATGTGATGGCTTTGATCTCTTCTGGCAAGAATACCACCATGTACATTAGGATGCAAGGTTTTCACTCGACCATCAAGCTGCATTTCACATAGCTAGCTTGTCAATAATTCTATTCGAAGTACTTTTCATGTAACAAAAAGGCTTCAAGCAATATCAATAATATACATACTTTCATCCACATACATGTAAGAAATGGTGTCAATGACGAAGGAAAAATTTAACAAGGGAGTAAATGATATCAACTTCAACAAAGTATTAGACAACTCAACAAAGGCTTGTCGAGCTAAATGGGCCCCAAAGGAGGACACGTCTTGTGTGTTTTGTAATGCAGGAGAGGAGAATGTGGAGCATCTCTTCATCCTATTTCCTATGGTGCGGAGAGTTTGGGAGTGGCTTAGTGAGGCGACAGGGATGAATTGCAACTTCTCCAGCCTTGATGGGATGTGGAAAGTTGGGAGAATTCTGAAGGACCATGGTGATCGCAGTGTTAGGGCAAAAGTTTCACGGTCCTTTGTCCCAGCGATGGTATGGTCTGTGTGGTATGTTCGGAACCTCTCTGTTTTCAAGGGATGCACTCCGTATGCTGAGAATATATGGGACTCGACAATTCGTTATAATCTTGATAGGGGAGGATGTTGTGCTGGTTCATCCCTGTTCAGGATGGTGGATGGGCGATTACAGATACAGGAGTAGGGAGGGTGGTTCTGGTTTGTTGGTTCAGTAGAGTTCTCTTCTACTGTGCTTTTTGTATTTTATTTATTTTGATTTTCTGCTTTGTACTGTCCTTTGGTCCACTTCATTAATTTTTATAATTGAAAGGCGCTCGCCTACCGTTTCCTCAAAAAAAAAAAAAGTAGTAGACAAAAGATATAAAAACCATCTTTACATTAAGTTCTCTCTCTCATTTACACACACATGCACGAGCGCTTCACGCCAATCCGAAAGATACATATACTGATAAAGATCAAGATAGGGACCCTCCTAATGGAGATCCACTTGGATAAGGCAAACAATATCTCTAGATCTACCTATTTTTGTTAGGATGGTATTTTTCTTATTAGTTTGTCATTTAATTCCCTAGATTTTTGGTAATTATTTATAAAGCATAGTTCATTTAAAGACTCCAAGCTCCTAAATAAATCATAGAAGAATTTAACTCTAAAATAGAAGGTTTGGCTCCCTCAAAAGAGTTAAGGAGGATGACTCCCTCAAATAAACTCAGTTTTACTTTTGGTTCCTATCATTTTATATCATTGCAACTGCTGCCCTGCCGCTTCCATACTCACTAATTCTGCAATCGTAGGTACCTTCTTTGTCATCGTCATCTCTTAAATAGTCTCCGCCATTGCCACAACTCCTCCATCACCTAGTCCTACTGTAGCTCCGTCAAAATCGCAGCACCCTCATGGCCGCCCCATCATAGTCTTCGCAAATTCCCGTGGCCATCCTGTAGCCCTCCCGCCCAGCCCCTCATATCCCTCATAGTCTAAGGAAAAAATTAGACTAGTTAGCTTAATTCCCTGGAGGAGGACTAAACCCGATTTCGCCTAGGCACTCCCTGCTTAATCACGCTGTTTTGAAACACTAATAATAACAGTTCAAATAATTAGTGCATGGAACATTGAATAAAATGACAAATGGACAAGCAAAATAGTGATCTAAAATACGAGCTCAAAACTTTTTAAAAATTATAAATAATTAATCTGATGATAAGATTAATTACATCATATCATATCACAAATATATTACATCACATCCCGCAACCTGAAGCTTGATAAGAATAATGCAACCCAGCTAACAGGAAGAAAAAGAAATCCACTAACCATTTCTGGGAAGCTTGTTATATCTTCCACTTTGGTTACAGAAACTCCAGATTCTTCTAACATAGATGCTGTTCCGCCCGTCGATACGATAGAAAACCTTTCAAAAAGATAGAAAAATGGCTAAGAAAAAAATAGCATAAATGTACAGATGAATGCACACAGGATCAAAGAACTATAGATAAAAAAAATAATTGATAAAGAAAGGAACTAGAATACCACCAAAGAAGTTATCTCTAATTTAAAGAACATTAAGAAAATATGAATATCCACTGTGTGCTTATTTGTATAATATGTTTGATATAGGAAAATACTTATATTGTTCACATATTTCATGATACAAAGATATTGTCCTCCATTATGAACTTTTTTTGTTAAAAAACAGCATAATAAAACTAAGGGAACCCTCATGGTATTAACGTGGTATTTCTCAAAATCTAAGATGTGTTGCCTTACAAATTTTTAGACAAACTCCTAAGCACAATTCACTACGACAAGCACCTAGAAACAGGTAGAGCACATTCGATTTACCCCAAGGTTTGAAGTCCACTGACAAGATAAGCTATATCCCTCTTGTCTGATACAGATATTAATGCCTGTTTCTGACCACCTAGCAACAAAAAAAATGAACATGACCAGTGAATATCATAAAAGCAAGTAGCAAGTAGCAAGTAGCAAGAATGTCACGCAGAAAACATTACATCTATAGTTCATTACTGGAAAAAAAGGAAGTGAACTGCATGCAAAACTTCCACAATAGGTTCCATAACAAATAGACAAACTCAATCGCATGAACGGATACTTTACCAATACTGTGCATGGATGAAATATTCGTACAATTTAATAAAAATCAGAATATTGTGGAAAAATAAAAATTTGAATATAAGATTTAATCCTAGGTCTTCTGTCATTTGCTCATTTGTCAAAAAGTCTGACTGTACCAAAAACATAAGAGCCAACCATTTCCACTTTCTAATATTGTCTATGTACTTACTAACAAACCAAGTTCCATAGTGTTTATTATAAATGTTTGCAAGGCCATAAAAATTATCATTCATTTCAATGCAAATTTTTTTTACCATGGTCCTTACTGTAGCCATCAAAAAGTCTTTGACATGAAGAAGTATAGAAAGAGCACAGCACAGTGTAAGTAAAAGCAGTGAAAAGTTATGAACAGATGTAACTTTTTTACAATTTTAAGTTTCTAACAAGTTACAGCTATTTAAAGTGGTCCTGTCATTCACAGCAGCTGGCAAGTACACCTGACCAAAAGGCAAGTAGTTCAGAGGTGATGCTACTGAAAAAAGGGCAACCAGTGACTTAAAAGAATTGCAATTGAATTTTATGTCAAACAATGTGCATTTTTTCTTTTTTTCTTTTTTCTTTTCGTAGGTAGACGGTGTGATTTGAACCCAGAATTTACTGCAGTGTGGAGAAACTTTAACTACAACCTGTAATTTTGTTTTTAATCCACAACGACTGGATGATACCTTTTTTCAAAGTAAAGACTCATTTCCATTATGCACAAAAAAATGGTCAATGAAGTACATACAAATAAAAAATAATGAAAAAATAAAGTTGATTCCATCTTTTAAAATTGACAAAAAAACAAAGAAGGATAATCTATAAATCTCATTTATAGTTCTAATGAAACAAAAGACTGAGAGAAAGATTTCTATAAGACAAATACCAAAAATAAAACTTTATCTAGATAAAGGAATATCAGCAATTATAAGATCACTGACATGGGGGCATATTCTATATATCAAAACTGCATGGAATGCCATCAGAGCATAAAAAACATAGAACATATATTGGGGGAAGCTGATATAGGGCACTGAGCATAAACCTAACACTCCATGCATGCAGTGATATAGACTGCACTTACACGAAATAGATTGCAACTGCTTGGAATACCAGAATTCTATTGTCAACCAGAATTGAGCTATGAATCCAGTCCCACAATGTGCAGTTGTTTGATGTGAACAATTAAATTTTCCATTGAAACATACAAGACCATGTTTCGGTGTAGAACCATTTTGAAATAGGAGAACAATGATTGGGGTACAATGTTCGTCATTTTTAGTAAGAGTCTGAGTCTCTTCCTATGAAGCACGGACATGAACACGGGACACGGTGACACAGCGACACGGACACGGCAATTTTTGAAAAAATAGAACACGCGTACGGCTGGGACACAGCAACAAATAAATTAATATAATAAATAAATATGTATCACTATTTTATATAAACAAACACATTTCACTTAATTCACTATTTATAACCAATTGTGTAAACTAATAAATCATTGTTTTTATAAATCACTGTTTTAAACCAATAAACCACTCTTTATAAATCACTGTTTTAAACTAATAAATCATTATTTTTTTAACCTAAAGAAAGAAATTTTGTTTAAATGAGTTGTTTTAGACTGTTTTAAATGAGTTGAGTACTTGTAGGCTATGTTGGGCCTTCCTTTCTTTTTCTTTTTTACTTTTGGGCTGAAACTGACTGAGCCGTGTCCTAGGCTGTGTCCATGTCCGACATGTGTCTGATACGGGTACGGAGCCTCCGAGGAAGTGTCTGTGCTTTGTAAGTCTCTTCATTCCCTTAATGTTAGAGAGTAGTGCCCAGACACCTTTTTTCAAAAATCAAAAATGAGAGAGACAACTAGTCACTCCATATCTAAATTTTTACCACTTCCAATATACTTTACAGAGCCAAACCAATTATTAGCAATTTGATCAATTAAAACATACTGAGGCGCATTCAAAACCAATTTTCAAAAACAATTTTTAAATAAAAATGCTCTCATTAAGCTTTTTCTTAACTTGCCTTTCCCTAAGAAAAAAATTTAAGGGAAAATTAATTATAGGTCCCTCAACATATTCTCTATTAATTATAAGTCCCTACATATTATGTTTGGGTTCTTCCATCCATAACCTATTAACCCCAACCCTTTTTCTTCCATTTTTACCCCAGCCCCTTCCCTTCTTTGTGTTCCCCCCCTCTCACCAACCTGGACGCCCCCCACCCCCAACACCCTTCTGTCGCCTCCTTCCTCCAATTTTGGTCTAGGACAGACCACATTATCTCTCACATACCTGTTTTCACATCTTTCTCTTCCATTTTTTCACCGCCAAAGGACGATGGTGCTTCGCACTCCATACCATGCTCATCGTGTCGATTGCAACGAAGAATCCTCCCTCCATCCATCACGGATAGATTGCTTCTCACTCCATCCTAGATCAGTTGCTTCTCACTCTCGGATCCATAGAATGATAACAGCGTACTCAGATGGTATAACAGTATACTACGTCATTTTAAATCTCTAAATAACAGTGTACACATTGTGCATAACAGTGTACACAGAGAATGGGAGGGTAGAATTGGAAAAGTAAACAACCGTTTAGGGTTCTGTTAGTCAGAGGGACCGAAACATAATAGGTGTTGGTACCTGAGGACCTATTGTTAAGTTGAAAAGTTGCAGGGACTTATAATTAATACAAGAGTATTTTGAGGGACCTATAATTAATTTTCCCAAAATTTATTGAATTCTAACACAAACTTTTAGGCCGTTGGGAAAAATTTTACTTTTATATGAATCGAAAAAGTGAATATTTCCAAACAGTTCCGAAAAAGCATGCCTAATTAAAAGTTTCTTTCAATTTTTAACACTAAAAGTATGCTTTTCAAAAATAAAATAAAAAAAAAAGCGCTTTCTCTTAAATCAAATTTTATTAACATTATATACAAAATCATACCCACAAAACCAAAAGCTAAAGTTAAAAAAAAAAAATTGAAACTAATTATCTTAAAGATTGGGTTTACAAAAGCAGAATCAATTTCACAATCGATTCCAAAAGGGGGCCTGAATCAAGAAGCTAAATATGGTAACTAAAATCTGAAACCAGTGAAAGTTCCATAAACCACGTGTCTAGACAAGTCAGTAAATAAAACCTATCATAAAACCTGGGAAAGTTCCTCAACCGACCTTTTCCTATAAAAAAAAATATTGAATTCTAACACACAAATTTGTAGGCCAATTGTGAACCCGTTTGGGAGGGCTTTTGCTTCTGCAGAAATTGAAAAAGTGAGACATATTTTCAAACGGTTCAAAAAAGTTTGCCTAGTTAAAAAGTATGTCTCAATTTTTATACAAAAAGTATGTTTAAAAAAATGAAAATAAGCTTCCTAATAATCTAATTTTATTAAGCTATTTATACAAAATCATACCCACAAAGCCAAAATCTAAAGTGAAAAAAAATGTTTTTTGAAACTGATTATCTTAAAAAAAACAGATTTACAAAAGCAGAATCGGTTTCACAATCTATTCCAAAAGGGGGCCCTAAATCAAGAAGCTACGAATGATAACTAAAATCCGAAACCAGGGAAAGTTCCATAAACCACGTGTCTAGACAAGTCAGTAAATAAAATCTACTAAATGCTTCCACCGATTTAGATACTCCGTTCTATTAATCTCTTCAGATAATCATAAAATCAAATTCAAGATATCAAATTCAAACATCATGTAATTATAATCATTAAATTAGAAAACAAACATATATATGATCGATTGGCCATATCAATCGATGAATCATCCATCAAGCACAAGCTTCTTCACTTCACCTTCTTCTCACACACAAATAATCAAACAGTTAACATGCAAGATATGATTTTCACACATTCAACACAAACCACCACCCTCACCTACACAAACACCATAATCTCACATAAACACTTTCTCAAACATCTCTGATGCACTAACCAATGAAACTCCACGCACTAAATCATACCTCCATATTCAAATCGAAATCCACAAAAACCAAAAACATATATCAACGACCCCACTACAAGAGAGAGAGAGAGAGGAGAGAGAGAGAGAGAGAGAGCATGTTGGGTTCAAGCAGAGGACTTACCACAGTTAGTTCCATCTGAATCAGATATACATTTCGTTTTTAGGCTAAAATCACAAAAACCTAGTTTTCACAATTGCTCAGTCATACCTGGACGTCCGGCCTCCGCAACCCCAACCCCGGCTTCCGCCATGGCCTCCCCCGAACAAGAAATCGACAAATTACGAGGAACCGAAAGCGATTCCTGAACAAAAAAATGGGGGAAAAACAAAGATTGTTCAAAAGAGGTGGATAAAGGAAGGTTTTTTATTTAATAATAAAAACAAAGACTGACTCGATGGGTTGGGAATGGGAGCGTGCGCGGGAGCTGATGGAGATGTTGGGAGGCGTTTAAGGCTCTGCGGGTGAGACGGGGAGCTTCGCTACCCTCGGAGCGCCGCCATCGCCCTCATTGGTCTGTCTCTCAGTATCCACTCAATGCGGTTTCTTTGGGCCGTTGATTTTGTCGCGTACGTATATAAATCTTCTGGGGCGATCCTGGCCGTTGGATTGGTCGGTTGTCAAAATACCTTTCAGGGATTTTGTTCTCAATATTAAATGATTGAGATTTGTCGTGTGTCTATCACTTAATAATTAAATACCCACTTTGATTCTATGATTAGGGGTGGCCATGGGCCGGGCTCGGGCGGCTTTTTTCGGGCGGGCTTTGACCGGGCCTGAGGGGTTCGGGCCCGGGCCAGGGCCGGGCCTAAATTCAAAATAAGGCCCGAGCCCGCCCATAGGCCCGGCCACGAACGGGCCAAGTCCGGGCCGGCCGTAGGTTCGGGCCGGGCTTTGTGGCCCACATATTTTTTTTCATTTTTTTTATATAAATCTAAAGTCTAAAAAAGTTAAATAACTTGAATTGAAAATACTTTGCAATAAAAATATTTGAATTGAATATTGATATAATCCAATAATTGCACATTATAAGTTCACCAAGAAATATTTGAACATTAATTGAATAGCTATTATAAATTGAAAAATATTTTAAGAACATTCAATGATTGAATATTACTTATGGGTGATGACTGCATCACAATAAAATTTCTTACCACAGAAAGACATTTAGCAACTGTTTTGAAATATCCCGCAGGTTTTGTAATCTTGAACACTTATCTTTGAGTGTCCCAGGGAGGTTTTCGTTTTTTTGGAGATACCAACTTCTTACAGCAAGGGAACCAACATGGATTTAAAGCTCTAAAAGCATTATTGAGACTGTCAGCCATTGTAATTTAAAAAATAGAAATAAATAATAAGAAAGAAGAACAGCGTTTCAGAGAGATTGATCAAATAATTTAGCAAAGAACACAAAAATTCCACTTGAACTTCTAGAGCAACATCAGAGAGTTTGAGAGTATGAGAGATAAGTGATTGAAACTTGAAAGGTTATGGGGTATTTATAGTGTTTTTGTGAATTTTAATAATTTTTACCAAAATGGGGAGGGTTTCAAAAAATATCCGTTGGGGAGGGTTTTTAAAAAACTTTAATGTCCATGACCGGGCCGGGCCCGGGCTCGCGGGCCGTTTGCCACCCCTAACTATGATCAATTGAATATTTAACCAAACGTATCCGTGAAATCTATTTTTTCCCGTAAACTTTTTTAATTTTATTTCATCAGTTTATTTTACAGTCTCATTATAATTTAAAAATAATTATTAATATGCAACACATTATGGTAGTATATAAAAAATTTAAAATAAAAACTTATATTTAGAGATTTTTGCGTGTATGCCCCTGAACAAATTCATTGTAGTCAAAATACCCCTGAAAAAATCCTTTAATAGTCACCAAACAAAAAAAATAACCATGGCTGACAGAACCTTACCTTAGGGGTACGGTTGTACTAAGTCGAACTTTTTCAGTGGTGCTTTTGTATTAGTGGTTTTTACAAGGATATTTTGACAAAATTAAATTTTTTTCATGGGTATATATGCAAAAATCCTTTATATTTATGTTACCGAGTGTTTACTTTACTTTTTATAGCGGTATATATTTCCATAGTAAAGTGTATATTTTGACAAAAAAAAATCAATGTGTACTGCAGATGGAATTGCATACAAAACTGGACATCGTTTTCTTTATCGAAATCATTAACCGAGCAAAAGATAGAACTTCCGTCAAACATTCAAAGAGTTTTTTTAAGAATACTGTTACGTATAATTCTTTTTTCCGATTACAATTTCTGTCCACACATATTTTGAAATTTTTAAAATGATATACATCATTTAATGAAACATATATTTTTATAAAAATTAAAATATATACTAAAGATGAATTGTATGGATCCACTTCTAACAAATGTTAATTTTCTATCGAAATATATACTTTAATGTGGGTATATGATGCTAACGAGATATATGATATTAAAATTGGGACTAAAAAAAAAAACTCTATGACAACACCTTTTTAAAACACCTTAAATAGCACGTATTGATCAAATTGTTGAGGCATGGAAAATGAAAGTGAGGGTTGACGTGACGAAGGAAGGAGACATGTAGATATTGAAGGGTTTTTATGTTAAGGATAATGTTAGGTACAGCCATTTCTTCATCCCCAATTACAGTCTACACACATTTTGAATT
>CM060866.1:11598701-11633946 GCA_030737845.1 Acorus calamus
TTTTTAAAAACTTCTTAAAGATATTAATATCATTGTCTTTTTTATTGTTAGAAAAAGTCAAATAGGGAACTAGTAGGAGAATGCCACCTATTGGAGCTCATCAATGGGGTTAATTTCTAGGGCCAAGGTAGTAGCACTATTATGAAATTGACTATTTTCGCTATTTAGAGTCATAAATATTAGTATAAGTTAAATTTTGTCCACTAGAGGTGATACTAATATGTCTTGCTATGTTTAGAACATTTCTATCATTAAGGGTTTGTTTTTACTATTTGGGATCTACAAAAAAAAGCATTTAGATTATTCCAGCTTTGATTTTCTTTCTTATGAATTCAAGATGTTCTCTAAAAAGAAAACGTGAACTTCTTCTTCTCTTGCGCAGCTGCTTTACGAAGCTGTGAAAACACTGCTTCTAGCAAAGTGAATTTCTTGTGGTTGGCAATGTTGCTTCATCATCTAATCTTGAACCTGATTGCCTATCCAAACATTCCCTCTCTAAAACCACATAGAATTGATTTCCGAATACATCTTGCATAGCACAGTATGTGATTGTCCCATATGTGCACTTTATAGAATAAATAAATTAATGATATTTAGGTGGTCCACTGGTCCTCATCTTATAATTCATATAAACTATGTTCTCTTTAGAGCAAGAAAAGCGTGCATCGTGTGGCAGTTTTTGTCTCCCACTTTTATGAATTGATGTTTTCTAATTGTATGAATGAATCTATCTATGGTATTTAGTAGTAAAGATTGTGGGAAGGAAAAAAAAGCCTAGTGATGATGGTTACAATTACTTCCATTGTAGTGACACCACAGTGATTGTCCATTCATATTTTGATTGGATTTTTGCATGTATACCCCTACAAAAATCCTATTATGGCATTATACACTACTTGAAAGTCTAATCGCATACATACCCCCTACAAAACTTCATTGACGTGTTCTGTCCATAACCGTTACCCTCTCTGACCTAATCATGTTAATTATCTAACCATGTCTCATGAAAAGACAATATTAACCCCACAATACCCTTATAAATTACAGTTAAACCCCTAAAAGAACTAATCCATGTGCATGTATGCCCTTCCCTCCTACATCGTCGCTGACACCAGACCCAACAATGGACTCAATCAACAGTATAATAATAATAGAACCTTTGCCTTTCCACCTCTGAAGAATCCACCACCATCGACATCTCCTCCACACCCGCCTCTCCATTTCCAAATTAGCCACCTCCATCACCTCCGCCGTCCTCCATGATTCATTGGACCATTTCACATTTGAAGCACTTTTCAAATTATGTTAGTCTCTCCTCTGATCAATGTAGTGGCACTTCTTATTCATCATCTTCTTCATTGCAGCAATGTTTATCAACTTTCATCATGTACATTTTCGTCAGGAATTCAGAGTCATGAAACCATGAATCCATCTAACAAATTGAGATTCCCCAACCAAAAATCATCAAATGCATTTTCAAACAAGAGAAATCAACATGTTTTATATGACATCCAATGCTTCTTGAAGCCTCCCATATTGTTCTATGACATCTACAAGCAATGTGTAGTCTTCCATGTGCCCGAACTCAAAAACCATTTGTCCAAATTGATTTCTTCCATCATCGACCAAACACACATGTCCACATGCATGTTATGCAGAATTGAAAGTTATCGACTTTACTCACACTCCTGTATTGCGAAGATGTAGTGATCACCGTGTTTCACAACATGGTGTCTCTCTTAGACATATAATCAAACAAGTTAAGAGCCTCATCGATGGAGCCTGTAAAGAATGGTGTTCCATGATACAATGTCCCTCTCGTCTAACTTCTTGAACTCGTTTCACCCGGTTAGCATGCACGCCTCATGCGTCACTTGACTGCGCGTTGTAGATACCCCAATTCTAACCATCCAAAGAAAAAAATTATCTCAAGCAATACTTTAAATATTAAACACATTGGAGTCATATAGAAAACTACTTAAAAGAATACACAAAAAATTGGGACAAATACCAAAGTCAGTTGCCTGACGGTTGATAGAAACTAGCCGTCTCTCACCTGACGACTACGTTGAAGTAGCCGACGGAAACCTTTAGCCTAGATCCTTGAAAACCTGGACCAAAACCCTGATGGGTACTTCAAACCAACTGTCTTCTCTTTGCCGGCTGACTATAGCCAACCCCCCCCCCCCAACTGCTCCCGAGATGGGACATAAAATTGACATTAAATGCTGATGATGATGACGGTTTATTCAAATTAGCCTACCATCATCTCTGATGGCTCAAACCTGGCAACTGCCTATTTTCACTGCCAACAAGAGATGGGACATAAAATAGAAAATGATGGCTGACAGTTTATTGAAACCAACCGCTTCATTCCCGACGATTGCTTTGAGGTAACTAGTGCCTGCCTGGGCTGATTGTTAGAACAAAGATCTGAGTTTTTGAGGGGGGGAAGTTTATCTGAACCCACTCTATTACCCAGTCCAAACTATTGTCCAGGGAATAAATCATTGCCTCCCCTTTTACTATAAATAGGTGAGATCATTCACGTTAGAAAGACATAAAAAAATCATCAAAAATAGATTAGAAAATTCATCATAAATCCATCAAGGATTATCCATAATCACATATCAAGTCCCACCAAGCCACTTCAATGAAGAGAGCTTTAGTTGAGAGAGAGAGAGAAAGAGCCCCACTTCCCCCATCAAATTCCACTCTCCAAAAACAACTTACCTACCACTTTCCAAGCCAAAGCTGCCCTAACCAGACAAATCGAATTTCATACATAGGTGTTGGTCAAACATCTAGGAATTCAAATTAGAAGCTCATACACTAGGTGGCTAGTTCCAACCAACTGGCAAGCTAAGACAGCTAGATCCAAGAAGTGGACGGTTTCCCTCCTTTTTAGCAACGTTTGGAAGTTTTGACAAGTAAAAGGATTACCAGTTTTCACTTCTGAATGCGGCTGGCCGTAGCTTAGAGAGGAGAGTTGCACAAACTCCCCGTACGAGGCGATCAATAGCAAAAACAGACTTTTCTTACTTTTTTAGAAAGCAAGTGGCGATCATATCCAACTCTGCCTTTTTGAGAGGCTGTCGGGTAGCTGAGAAATGACCCTTCGAGCGATGATCTGATCAGCAGCGAGATAGACCAGAACCAAGTTTAGGAGAACTCTCCAAATTTCCATACTAACACGCGTGTGGTCCCAATCGAACTTCATCATTGACATAGGTCCCTACAAATATGCTCTTCCATCAACTGTCCCTCGGAAGCCCAGTCACCATGAGATGGGGGGAGGGGGGGGGGGACATTCCATTAAATATATGAATGAGATATTTTTATGATTTTTTTTCTGTTCATACATGTTGCTGGAGGTTGAAGAAGGGCATTAGGGTTATTTCATATGAGGGTTAATGGCGTTAATGAAATATTCCAACTGCAGCTGACGGATTTTAATTGCAGGGGCATAGGTGCACATTGACGAGGTTTTGTAGGGGTATGTATGCAATTGGACTTTAAAATGGGGTAAAGACCAAAATGAGATTTTTGTGGGGGTATACATGCAAAAAACCTATTTTGATCCATTTTGCCATGTTTTTCTTTGTGGCCTTGTTACGTGTCCATGTATATATATAATTAGGGATTTTTATTTTAAAGTCCATGTAAACATGCTTATTTAGGGATCGATCCCTCCATTCTTCATATTTCTTTTCAAGTCCTCATATTCAACCGCCTATTTGATTTTTAGTTCCTCCATCAAACGTCTGTCCATACACCGTTAATTTGTGAAATGTGATTTATTTTTAAGTCCCTGTAAACTATGTTATTTAGTGATTAGTCCATCATTTCTTAATATTTTACAGGAACTAATCACTAAATAACATAGTTTACAGGGACTTAACACTAAATAACATAGTTTACAGAGACTTAAAAATAAAATTCACAAATTAACGGTGTATGGACGGACGTTTGACGGAGGGACTAAAATCCAAACAGGCGGTTGAATATGGGGACTTAAAAAAAATGAAGTGAGGGACTGATCCCTAAATAGGCATGTTTACAGGGACTTAAAACTACAAATCCCATATAATTATGGGTGTATTCCTATTTCACTAATTAATAAAGTACGTATTTTGTCATATGAAACATGCATTTCTTTTTGTATAAATGTGTATATACAAATCATTGAATATATACACACACCCACATTACATCTTTTTATGAAGATATTGTTTGGTACATAAATCAAACACTTGAAAAAAAGGGGTTATTTCATATATACTCTTATTATACTTCAATTTTGTCAAAATATTTCTATTAAAACCCTTTGTGCAAAAATACCCTTGTTATTATTTAATGCCCCGTTTGGATAGCGGAATAAACGAGTATAAGGGTAGTATAAGGGTGGTATAAGAATGGATAAGGAAAATGGTTATTTGTTTGCAGAGTATAACTTGATATTACTAAGCCAGTTTAAACGAGTATAAGAGAGTATAACAATTCTAAGTAACCCTTATGATAAGCTATACTTACTTTATCTATTCCCATGGCCCACATGTCAAATCAACTTTTTACACATTATCACATCAAATCACCTATCAACACCTCTTATACATCAAAGGGCTCACATGTCAAATCAACATTTTTACACTTTATTTATATTTTATTCTTTATCAACTAAATAACTAAACATTTATTATTACGTTTCTCAATGAGAATAAAAAAACCATAACTAAACATAAAATTTCTTATTCTTGTAGATTTATTATCCATACAAGCATAGTTATCTATCTAGAATAACTCAATTCCGCTATCCAAACGGGGGTAAGTGAGTGCATCCATAGCCTTTCGTCACATGTCGTATCTGACTTTGGTTGAATCATGATTAAATGATAAATGTGTCTTTGGCTTGAAACCCTAGAGTCTGTTTCACCTCAAAAACCTTAAAAACCCTAGATCCCCTTTTATCCAAAAAAAAAAAAAACTCTAGATCTCCTTCATTCATTGAATCCCATATGTGAAAGAGATAGAGAGGTTAAAAAAAAGAGAGAAAAAAAGTTCAAAAGAAATGGTGAGTTTAAAAAGAGAGAGAGGTTCAAGAAGATGGATAAGTAAAAAAAAAGAGAGAGACACATGTTTGAAAGAGATGGAGAGGTTGAAGAAAATTATTTTGGTGTAAAAGATGATATTTCAGACATTTCACCGGTATTTAATAGTTCAAAATTAGGGATGTTGTGATGTTTAACCAAACCAAATAGAAGATGACCGAGGGGCATGTCATGCACTCATTTAAAGAATAACATGGGTATTTTTGCACAAAAGGTTTTAACAGGGATATTTTGACTAAATAAAAATATAATAAGGGTATATATGCAAAAATCATCAAAAAGAACATGTGAATACAACACATAATAATTTAAGAATTCATTATATATTTCTGTAAGTAGGTCCATGCAATAATTCGAGTATATATTTCAATTTGTGATGTTAAATACTTCATTATATGAAGTGTGCCCTTTAAAAAAAATTAAATAAATCAAAACACGTGGGGACTGCACAGCACGCTGGACATGTATCTTGAATCCTTGATCTCTATCTTCCCAATTCCCAGTTTTTGCTTCTCTATGGGCTACTACTATTACATTGGATATTGAAGAGGCAAACTCTTGTTTTCTTCAGTATAATATTTTGCAAATTCACATATCATTGTCTGGGAAGGAAAGACAAACCCAATTTGTTTGATTGTTGATGGGCTGCCTCTAGAGAGATCATGTTGCCTCTGCTTGAAATCACTGTGCACATATAGGGGCAGGTCGACAGATTGATATTTCTTGGGTATGTCCTTATCTGATGCCATATGTTTTTCTACTTCAAGCCCCACTAAAACCTATTATCTTTTCATCCTGACCTTGAGAAAGTACTTATCCTTTTGAGCACTGTTACACTATTCATTTTGCAGTTATACATATCTCGCTGTTTTTCTATTTCAAGCCCCACTAAAACCTATTATCATTTTCATCCTGACCTTGAGAAAGTACTTATCCTTTTGAGAACTGTTACACTTTATTCATTTTGCAGTTATACATATCTCGCTGGTCACTACATAGTCTACATTAATTTAAAATCTCATATAATTAAAATTTCAATCTTACCGGTTGATATTGAGATAAAATTCAAAATATTGTTTTAATCTTATATGAGATTATTTTAATTTGATAACAAATATACGTAAAAAATGTAAGATAGAAATGAGGATCACATTGTAGATTTGCTATATATAGCATGTCTTATGGAGACATGTTACAGGTGACGCATTATATATAGCACATCTCTCCAAGAAAAAATAAAAAATAAAAGGCCAGCGCATCACGTCAACGCTGATTGGGCCAACGGGGCTAATTTGTACAAATATTGGATGGGCGAGACTATTTCTGCAAACATTCAGTGTGAGGGGGCTATTTGTGCAAATTGCCCCAAAAATAATAAAAAATGAAAGTGATAAACCAACCTAAAAGGACAATATGTGCTGGAGATGAAGCTAGATCTATCTAAGTTAAACATTGATGACTATCAAATCATTATTTTAGCTCTTCAAACAATCTTTCATTAATAATTGGACATGGTGAAACACATGTGCACAAACCTGATATTTATACGATGCTGATAAACATGGCACCTTCTGCCACTCAACAACCACATGCATTCTCCTCTATATAATGATGATGATGATGATGATGATGATAGATGATTGTTGGAACATACTTTGTTATACTAATGTGCGTTTAGTACCGCCAGGATTTGGATATCTATTTAGGGTGCGTTTGATTGCGCGATTGCAAAACTGATTCTGCAGGAATCTGTGATTGTAAAACTCATTCTGCAGGAAGCTCACTTTCTTAACTTTTTGAAATCGTAGCTTTTGGACACTATTTGCCTGCAATCGCTGGGTTTAAAACTGCGATTACAAAATTGTTTGATTGCACCATTGCAAACGCAGCTTCCTGCAATCGCAGCGCAATCGCGCAACCAAACGCACCCTTAGTTTGGATAATTTACCACATTTTTATAGTCTAATTATCCTCAATTCCTTCACATCCACCACATATATTTTTACATTTTTTTAGAAGACGGTAGACAGTTGCTACTCTGAATATATAAATAATCGAAGTATATAAGAGTATGCGTACATTCTCAAAAGGGAGGGGAAAGAAAACTTTGAAGAAACAGAAGAAGAAAAAAAAAAGGCCGAGAAAAGAAAGGAGACGAGGGCAACGAAATGGACATTTCATTTTACTTACCCACCATTTTTCTTACCCCACCAATGAGTAAAAAAAAAAAACCGGTGTTTTATTATCCTCACCGATCCGGTCAGTTCGACCAAATTTTGTCGCCAGTTCAGGTTTTGGACAACCGGACTTGGTCGTCATTTCAGGTTTTGGGCGACTGGATTTGGTCCTCATTTCAGGTTTTGGGCGACCGAACCTGGTTGAACAGATTTTGTAATAAAGTTTATAATTTTTTTCTTGAAAACATAATCCCACGACGTGTATATTCCTTGAATCCTTCATATCACTCCAAGTCTGAGTTGTAATATAGGGAGAATAAATTATTATTCTTAAATTTAGAATATAAGAACAATTTTTTTACATAAGTTACAGACAAATTTCAAAAGCCATATATAAAATGTGTTTGGATCAACTGGTAGGTTTTTTTATTTTCAAACAAAAAATCATCTTAACTACGAATTCAAACGAAGCTTAAAAATGATATATATTTGTCTAATATGATATTTTCAATAAAAATTTGAATTAATTGAAAGTATTCATACTTACATTTTTTTTCAATCCCTTAGCTGTTGTTTGGATAGAAGAATAAATGTAGAATATGATGGATAAACCCAAAAATTTATTTGTTAACAAAGAATAAGTAAATATAGTTTTGAACCATGTTCGACCAATTACGGTCACCCAAAACCTGAAATGATAACCAATTACAGTCGTCCAGAACCTGAAATGGCGACCAAGTTCGGTCGCCCAAAAGCTGAAATAGCGATCGATTTTGATCGAACTGGATTGGTGGGAACAGCAAAACATCGGTTTTTTTTTAGTGGTGGGATAAGAAAAATATTTGGTGGGATAGACACGCCCTTCTAATCCACCGCTGACACCACTGCTGACATCATGAAGCCATTAACTCACCGTGAATGTTTTTTCTTATGATCAATGTACATCAATTTAATTGTATTAATTTTTTTATCATATTTTTAGGACTGCAACTCGGGCGGGTTGGGTTCGGGTTGACCCCAACCCAAACCCAACCCGAATTCCAAACTATTCAACTCTTATCCAACTCAATCCGATTTTCAACCTGAATTGGACCAACCCGAACCCAACCCGTAATTAAATAAACCAACCCGACCAAATCCAAATTGGATTAACCCGACCCCAACCTGATTTTCAACCCGAATTGGACCAACTCAACCCAACCCGAATTTCTAATATGATGTGCAAATTAAATAAATCAACTTAACCCAACCCAACCCGTAAGATTAGCTAAATTTACCTAAAATTTGAACTATCCATATTAAAAACTACAGAATGAACGGCTATAATATTTTTTAACTATTAGTTTACGGGTTTAGGTTGGATCAGGTTGTGAGTGAGGCCAACCCGTACCCAACCCGATTTGTGAGTCAATCCGAATTGGCCAAACCGAACCCGATTTTGTTAACCCAACTCATGTAAAAATCGGGTTCAACCCGTCAGGTTCGGGTTCAACCGACCTAAGTTGCAGCCCTAATATTTATCATGTATCATTTATAAATGTACATTTATTATATTTAATAAAACTCTATCGAATATCTGATGTACTGGAACTTTGAATTTCTGTGACTGATTATAAAATCCTGATTATCCAAATGATTTTTTTGTCCGTTACTTCTCTTGGTGTTCATCCAATGGGGTCATTCAGCTAATAGGGCAGAAGGCCATCATGCTTTGAAATAGTTTTGGCCATCAATCGAACCAATGGGCATATCTCTTCATAAACATCACATGCGCCCACTGGTCTTATATAACCACACCACAGGCCATCTTCATCCATTTTGTGAACCACACCACAAGCCCTCCCCCAGTCTATACCTACAAACTAGGTCCCACATCTAATCTAAGACCTTTTATAAAAATCAAGGACTTTTTTTTTGGTACAAAGACTTTGTCTTCAAAGCATTCAGACACTAGGGCCACTAAACCCAGAATAACTAGCCAAGAGGACTTACAGTAGCTTTGGGCATGAGAGCCCATAAACACCAGAGCCACTAACCCTGAATAACTAGCCTAGATGGATTGTATCAGCTTAAGCATGAGAGCCGATAAACACCAGTCCCCAGAGAGACTTAACACCATTTTTCTTTTTTCTTGCGGTTGACCTCCCATAAGGGAATGGGCGTCCCTTCCACCATGCCAATGCATGCAAGGACAAAATCAAGGACTAATTTCAGGTTTATGTGACTATTTTAACTTATTTGTAAGATTTTGCACCTTTGGTGGAAGTGTAAAATGAATTAGGTTGGTATGACACTACACTGATACATTAAGAAATCGGTATGACACTATATGACACGTTATTAGTATGGCACGACACAACATATTAAGAAGATTTTGTCTAATGTGTTAATCAAGGGGTAAGACTAGTTTAAGTATGGCATAATGATTGGTATAATTATGGTATATAACTGAAATGGTATTTTATAAAAAAATGTGGATCTTTATCATTAAAATATTTTTTTTAATCCTTAAATTTTGGTTTCACTAGTCTACTTTATATATTATACCCACTCGTATAAATAAAGTAAATTTACATGAATTATTAACAAAGAAAGAGTTGTATCAATTACCCATCTAACCCTGTTTTTGTATTAATATACATTTCAACTAATGTAAAATTGTTCTTGACTGGCTTCTTTCTCCTTGGGAGAGCGAGTCCTTTTATCTTTATTTTCTCTTTGTTTTATTTTGATGTATTTCTAATTTATTCCTATCACCCCCGATTCCATCATTGTTATTACTTTACTTAATGATAATGTATATTTTATTAAAAAATAAAGAATGCCCATATTATATAAAAGTCTATCTAAGGTAAAAGTGATTTACATAACCAAACTAATTTATTAAATTCCTTGATAGAAGTGAGTTAAGTTCATGGATATTATAATACTCTTTGTCATGGCTGACCCTCACTATAGTGTAGGCAACTGGCCGCCAAAGGCACTCTCCCCGAAGAATTATACGAAACTATTAAAATTAAAAAAATTTCAGACTTTGAACATATCTTTCCATTTATTATAAATTTTAAATTTACACTTTCTTTTCTTTGAAAATGCAATCGTGAGTAACATCTTTATGCAAAGTAATGTTTTTTATTTTATTTTTATATGTTATATCTTTGGCTTATCCCTATTTTACAGGGATTTATTTTTTCTATAGAGAAAATGATTTTATTTTTAAAAATCAAAGAATTAGAAGAAATTCATATTGTTTGTGATTTTTTTTTAAAAGAAAAACTTGATGTGTGTTTTTTTTTTACATTTTATTTGTCAATTATTTTTTGTTTTAGCCTTGATTTTTTATGACTATTATGGTAAAAAAAAAAAATTCACTCAATTATTTTTAATATACATATATAGAATCCCATTTTATGAGGTTAGCCTACCGGCCCATCTAGATTTCATCATCTCAGGGCCAACCTCGCCTTAAAGATATTTGATAGAATAATCTCGAGTATTTAATTTAGAATACAAATTAATACAAACATGACATGTTATTAGACTTGACTACACA
The DNA here is from genome assembly GCA_030737845.1 of Acorus calamus. Taxonomy (NCBI): domain Eukaryota; kingdom Viridiplantae; phylum Streptophyta; class Magnoliopsida; order Acorales; family Acoraceae; genus Acorus; species Acorus calamus. The sequence continues at coordinate 11,609,540 of CM060866.1, forward strand.
TTGACACTAGCCAGAAATCTTTTAAAAAGTGTGTTTCACACATCGAAATATGTACTTATATACTCCAACAAACTATACACCACATTTACACAAAAAACTATATTTAATAAAATATATACCTTGTTAGTAGAATGTGACTGCACTAATGGCTGCGCATAAAGACTACATATAATAATGCCAGTAATCCAAATATGTATTTTTTTGGCTTGTTAGGTTTTCTGTAATTTAGACATAGTTCGTTTAGTACAAATGTATATGTCTACCGTTTTCCTCAGAAAAAAAAATTAAAAAAAATAATGCCATGAATCTAAAGATTCTTCACTAAAGAAAAATAAATAATTCTTGGGCCAGTTGGCATTCACATTATTTAACTGAAGAAAAAAAGTCTATTTGAAATTCTTCATTCTTATGTTCATTTATGCATATCTCAGACAAAATTTATCATTTCGCATAATCCAATACAACTAGATTTATGTAAAAGTAATAATTCTCATTTTAGATCAAAACAATGAAATTGTCCCAAAAAAAACAGGTTGAATTTTCCACACACACCATCCTTTCATCCCCTTCAATACAATATAATTATAATAAGAATAGCATTGACTGAAAAAAAACATGACATATTAAGAAGCACCACCATCACTGCCAACTCACCCATCCAAACCCATCCATCCCCTATCTCTACATCTATTTAAGCACAAATCCTTCCATTTAAACACAAAACCATTACAAACCCAAAAAAAGAGACATGGAAGAAGCCACACCACCACCACCACCAACAAAACCTCCTCTCCTTCCCCCCCACAAACCCAAGACCCTCGACGACCTGCTCGAGCGCTGCATGGGCGCGCTCTGCCCGTCCCAGCTCGCGCAAGCCGTCATCGTCTCCCTCGCGTGGGTCTTCGACGCCCAACAGACCTTCATCAACGTCTTCGCCGACGCCGCCCCCGCCTGGACCTGCGCCGACCCCTCCGACCCCGTCTGCGCGCATGCCCCCAACCCATGCGCGCTCCCCCCCTCCTCCTGGTCCTACTCCCTCCCCTCCCGCGCCTCCACCGCCTCCGACTGGTCCCTCGCGTGCGCGCGTGGCCCCGCCTTCCTCCCCGGCCTCCCCGCCTCATCCTTCTTTGCCGGCTGCCTCATCGGGGGTCTCGCGCTCGCCACCCTCGCCGACTCCTCCCTCGGCCGCAAGCGCGCGCTCTCCCTCTCCTGCCTCCTCATGTCAATCTTCTCCGCCGCCACCGCCGCCGCCCCCAACGTCTGGGTCTATTCCCTCGTCCGCTTCATCGTGGGGTTCTTCCGCGCGACGATCGGGACGAGCGCGCTCGTCCTGTCCACGGAGCTCGTCGGGAAGAAATGGCGGGGCGAGGTCGGGATCCTCGGCTTCGTCTGCTTCACCGTCGGGTTCTCGTCGCTCCCCGCGCTCGCGTATTACAACCGATACAGTTCTTGGAGACTCCTCTACTTGTACACGTCGCTCCCCGCCTTGGTCTATTCGCTCTGCGTCCATTTCTTCGTGCGCGAGTCCCCGCGCTGGCTCCTCGTGCGCGGGCGCAAGGAAGAGGCGCTCGACGCGCTCAAGAGCATCACATCCTCGCCACTGACTTGCAGCTTCTCCAGCGTTTGTGGAAATGGTAATGTTCAAATCATAGATTTAATTTCACACCTGCTTTTTTGGAGGCCTGATGCATGATCTGTCATGTGCAATGAACCATTCGAACATGATTCAAATGTTAAAAAAAAAACAAAATGAATGCTCTACGAACAAATTCTATTCGAACGACATTTAAACGACAGTTTTAAAAAATAAAATAACGACCGTTCGTTCGAACGGTGAATGACGACCGCAAATACAGTATATGCAGCTGCACGTGCGTTTTGAATCTCGATCGCACATGTTGACCCAATATTATTTTGAAACATTAGGTAGAATAAAAGAAATAAATTTTTCTCAATATATTACAAAGGAAAAAGACTATTTAAAAATATCAATGATGTCATGTACTCTTTTAACAGGTGACAACGACATTGACGTGTACTCTGCATTGAAGGCTTTGTGCGCGAAGCGGTGGGCGTTACGGAGGCTGACGGGGGTCATGGTGGCGGGGTTCGGCGTCGGCATGGTCTACTACGGCATGCCGTTGGGAGTCGGCGACCTCGGCTTCAACCTGTACGCGAGCGTGACCTTCAACGCGCTCGCGGAGCTCCCTTCCGCGCTGATCACGCTCTTCCTGATAGAGAGGCTGAACAGGCGGACGTCCGTGCTCGCGTGCACCGCGTCGTGCGCCGTTTTGAGCGTCACGTGCGCGGTCGAAGGCGGCAGAGGTGGCGGTGCGGTGAAGATGGGGGCGGAGGTGGGCGCGTTCTTCTGCGCGTGCACCGCGTTCAATGTTCTGTTGATCTATTCGTTGGAGCTGTTTCCGACGTGCGTTAGGAACTCGGCGGTGGCGATGGTGAGGCAGGCGCTGGTGCTCGGGGGGGTGTTCGCGCCCGCGTTGGTGGCGGCGGGGAGGAGGAGCGGGAGGGGGTGGGTGTCGTTCGGGGTGTTCGGGGCGGTGGTCGGTTTTTGTGGGTTGTTCGTCGCGTGGCTGCCGGAGACGCGCGGCGGCGGGATATGTGACACATTGGAGGAGGAGGAGTACAAGGATGGGGTTGGTAAGGGTGGTGGTCTTGAACAGCCTTTGTTGGCTTAAGAGAACATTATTTGAGTTTTCATTCTTAGGCACCCCCGGTGATCTAAAATTTGATCGATAAATTTTTGGTCGATAATAATAAAAAGGACATGTCGTTATATCACATTAGGGATATTGGTCCATGTAGTTAAGATCGCTAAATTGATGTGTTTTTTGTTTGTTCTTATTTATTTTTTTCATTCATTCTTGTCTTAGACCATACAAGGGGTGGCGGTTGGTTGGATTGTGTAAGGAATAATGGTCATCTCATTGCAAGTCCAATAATTTTGTTTCATTGTGAGTTCTATAATTTAATCTTCAACATTGTTTTAACCGGCTCTGTGTTTAGTTTTATTTTTCGAACTAAAATTGATAAATCGGGTGATTTCCTTTGTTATTATATCCCATGGGTCAATAATAATACAAAAGGAATACAAAACATTAATAATAATAATAATAATAATAATAATAATAATAATAATAATAAACAAAAAGATACGTCATCCTGTCACTTGTGATATTGGCATCACTCAACAAATAATATTGAAAAGATAGGCTTACGATCCAAACACTACTGTAGAATGGTTATCCAATGAGATTTGCTACACATGCCCCAGCAAATAAGCCCCTCCCACAGATCCCTTGATGTGTTGACATTTGATTGGTTGTGTAGACAATTTTTGCAAAAGGACAAAAAAAAAATATACCTTAATACCCTTAATTAAAACAATCCCATGGTTTCGCGTTTTTCCACTTTTCCTGTTTTTTTTTCCACTCATGCTCGTCCCTCTCACCCATTCAAACACATTCAAACAATTCTAGGGTTTCAAAAATCATATTTGATTTGAAAATCAAAGCCCCCAAAAAAACCCCTTCTGTGTAAAACGTTGAACAAATCCTTATATTTCCTTCACGAATCGACTTGAAAACCAAAAAGTTCTTCCAGAGCTTTGGACTACAGCAAAAAAATGGGTATGCATCCTTCTTTTGGTATTTCAGAAAACGTTTATGTTGTTTTTGAAGATCCTATGATTAAATCTTTTTTTTTTTTAGTTTTTTTTTTAAATTTAAATAGATTCATAATGTAACTGATATTTTTTTTACAGAAAACTGAAATGTGTGACTGCCTTTTGTTTAAGTTTGTTATGAAAATGTATCTGATAAATTTTTTTACTGTAAACAAAATTCAGTTACATGTACTTCCATTTTGGTTAATATTTGATATGGGCAAATGTAACAATCAGCCAATGTAACTAACAATGACAATGTAAAAGCTTTTTTTATCATATCACTGATGGTTACTAATGGTAACCATAGTCCATATCGCACCCCATATATATATTTTTTTTGCACAAGGCATGTATATTAACATGTTTCTTTATTTCAGTTACATATACTTCCATTTTGGTTAATAGTTGATATGGGCAATGTAAATATCTAATAAATATAACTAACTTTAAGCAGTTAATGGTGTATATAAACGATCAACAAATGTAACTAACTATGACAATGTATTGCTCAATGCAAATATTTTTTTCAGTTTGTTTACTGTTACTACTATGTTGAAGGTGACTGTATTTGTAATGTAACATATTAACATTAATTCTTCAGCAAATGTAACTAATTATTAGAAAGAATTATCTATGTTGAGTTGTGTAATGATAATCTCATCCTGAATGCAGTTGAATTAGCAATATACTGTATCATGTACATTTACTTAGTTTTGTGTCTATGTACGTCGTGATTTATATTTCCTACATTGAAATGTAAAAAATTATCAAATAAAAATAATGTGCTGTTATAATCAATAGAAATAAGATAAACATAAAAATTTAAAACGAATAATAAGACTCATAGTTCCACTAAAGATCATATTAAGAGTCGTTCTTATTTTGGAATGCAGTTTTGTTTCACAAATACGTTGCTGTAAAAAGGTTAGTTACATTGTCAATGTAACTAGTTTTATTTACATTAAAAAATATTTAATAAGTTGATTACATTTTCAAAAAAGGATACCCAAAATAAAAAATAACCGAAGAGAAAATACCAATATATATATACCGCACGCCGCACCTAATCGCCCCCGTATATATATATATATATATATATATATATATATATATATATATATATATATATATATACGCGAGCGATTCAGTGCGGGAATGCGGGAAACGACGTCGATCTTTCGATCGCGGATCCATCGCATCCAACGGTCGAGATGAATCGCACCCGACCGTCCGATGCGATGGACCCGTGATCGCTTCCTGCACGACCGCATTCCCGCACTGAATCGGCTCCCTATATATATATATATATGGAACCGATTAGGTGCGGCGAACGGCGGGTGCGGCAGTGATCACGGGTCCATCGCATCCGACGGTCGGGTGCGATTCACGTCGACCGTCGGATGCGATGAACCCGCGATCGAACGGTACACGTCGCGGCCGCATCTGCCGTTCGCCGCACCTAATCGCGAGCATGTATATATATATATATATATAGGGACGCGATTAGGTGCGGCGTCGACCACGGGCCGTCGATCACGGGTCCATCGCATCGGACGATTGGGTGCGATTCACGTCGACCGTTGGATGCGGTGGACCCGCGATCGGACGGCTGCCGCACCGTGCGGCCGCCGCACCTCATCGCGCTCATATATATATATATATATATATATATATATATATATATATATATATATATATATATATATGTATATGTATATATATATATATATATATATATAGATATAGAGTCGTGATATTATACGGTCGTGCGGTCGCGATTCACGGGCCATCGATCACGGGTCCATCGCATCGGACGGTCGGGTGCGAATCACGTCGACCGTTGGATGCGATGGACCCGCGATCGCGTCCGCACGACCGCATATTATCGGAAATCTATATATATATATATATAGGGACGCGATTAGGTGCGGCGTCTACCACGGGCCGTCGATCATGGGTCCATCGCATCGGACGGTCGGGTGCGATTCACGTCGACCGTTGGATGCGATGGACCCGCGATCGGACATCTGCCGCACCGTGCGGCCGCCGCACCTCATCGTGCTCATATATATATATATATATATATATATATATATATATATATATATATATATATATATATATATATATATATATATATATACGGGGGCGATTAGGTGCGGCGGGCCGCACCTGGGCCGTTCGATCGCGGGTCCATCGCATCCAACGATCGACGTGAATCGCACCCGACCGTCCGATGCGATGGACCCGTGATCGACGGCCCATGATCGACGCCGCACCTGCCGTTCACCGCACCTAATCGGCCCTATATATATATATATATATATATATATATATATATATATGAGCGATTAGGTGCGGCGTCGACCACGGGCCGTCGATCACGGGTCCATCACATCGGACGGTCGGGTGCGATTCACGTCGACCGTTGGATGCGATGGACCCGCGATCGGACGGCTGCCGCACCTCATCGCGCTCGTATATATATATATATATATATATATATATATATATATATATATATATATATATATATATATATATATATATATATATACATCGCATCCGACGGTCGACGTGAATCGCACCCGACCGTTGGATGCGATGGACCCGTGATCGACAGCCCGTGATCGCTGCCGCACCCGCCGTTCGCTGCACCTAATCGGTTCCCTATATGTGTGTGTGTGTGTAACTGACATTCAACAAGTTAAACAACAGATGAACCATGTTCAGAAAAATATTTCACATAAAAAAAATCATAATTAACATATAAAACTGATAAAATTCAAATAATTAAAAAAATACAAACACTACAACAAATTGAAGCATTAGCTACGAATCTTTAGCTGCGAAATTTAATTTCGTAGCTAAAAGAGACTTTTAACTGCGAAAACTCATTCGTAGGGAATAGTTTTAACTTTTTCTACGAGATTTGATTTCGTTGCAAATGGTATAATCTTTCCCTACGAAATCATACTTTCGTAGCAAAAGCTATAATCTTTAGCTGCGAAAAAGAATTTCGTAGCAAAATATATCATTTTGTAGCTGCGAAGTGATATTTTGTAGCAATACATGTAATTTTTTGCTGCGAAAATATATAACTTTTAGCTACGAAATTATATTTCGTAGCAAAAGAGCAGACTTTTAGCTGCACCATATCGACCTTTTGGTACGAAAATAAATTTCATTTACAATAATTAGGGATTTTTAAAAAATTTAATTTGTTACAAAATTAAAATATATTGTATCACTATTAGACTGAGATCATTTTGGCTATAAATTCTTTCTATAATTTGGTTTCAAACATAAATAATGAAATCAAAACATTATTTATTGTACTAGACAAAGAACATGGTTATTTTTTCATATATATTTTTCTATTTATGTACGTATCAGGAGAAAGAATGGATAAAAATTAGTATATTTGATATAGATTTATGCTTTTTTTTTCACAGTAGTCCATCATTAAATTAGATGATTCAGTATATTAATTATGTTTATAAATAAATATTCGAAAGGACATTTTAATTTGGATTATACATATGCTTGATGAAGTCCTTTCCAAAGGATATTATGTAATTGATTGAGGTTTGTTGATATCAAAATTAAGTATATTCATTTTGACATTATATACAATTCATTTATTCTTGTCTTTATTAAAACCTTTCAGTTGGTGTTTTTTTTAACTAAATAAACACCGATCGTTGAATCGATTAGTGTTTTGTTAGGAATTTATATTAAATTGCCTTCTAGAGGATGAAGTGTACTTCAAGGAACTAGAATTTTCATGACAATTCATGTAATTCTATTTCTGTAAAATGTGTTTCTGATTTGGACATGAAAGTTATGATCTAGACTTTTCATTAAAAATTTAATTGTAATTTTATCACAACAATATCAACAATATATCTCAGAAGAAAATTCATATGCAACTATTAGTAGACAAACAAATGTCATTAATTTATTGAAAAAGACTATAAAAAACCATACAACTTTAATAATACAAAAAAATCATGTTCTGACGATTTCAGTATTGATTATGTGGGGGTCCATTGATTATAGAGCGATAGGGAAAGATCGTATTATAGCATATGCTCATGTTAATAAAGTATATGTTACGAGTTAATTTTTATATTTTCTATAAATGTATCCATACACTACATTTTTTATAAATATATCTCATTACATTATATATATTATTTTAAAAAAATTGAAAATACATATAAATTAGAACTGAGATTGAAAATGAAGTTCTATTAAAAAAAAAATTAATGAGAGACCCAACCCGACTCGTTAGTGACCCAACCCCTCTCGTTCTGAAATAAAAGACCGAAACAACCGATTTCATATAGGGTTTGAAATCCCTAAGAGCATCTTTAACCTTATCCCTAAAACCCAAATAACCCAACTCACACTCTCTCTGCCTCTCCAAACAACCTTCACCTAAAACACCGATCACCATCGCCTCAGCCTCGCCGCCGCCTCAGTCTCTCCGCCTTGCCGCCTCCATTCCTCTGCCTCACCACCTTTACCGAACAACCTCGTCGGGGACTATCAGAAAGAACGGTTACATTGAAAGGTCTCTCTCACTCTCGATCTATATCTACTTCTTCTCTTCTTTTATTGTGTTTTTGATCTGAGGTTTTTTTAGATCTGTTATGTTTTTTTAGTGTTTATTGATCTGGGTTTTTTTTAGGGTTTGGTTATTGATCTGAAGTTTTTTTTGGTGTTTATTGATCTGAGTTTTTTTAGGGTTTGATCTTGAATTTTAGGGGTTTTATAGCAAGAACTTGGAACAAAATATTAGAAAAAAAACATCGGGATTGATGATTCAATGTATGTTTTAGGCTTTGGTTGGGGTAGCTATGGGGAGAGGGGTTTCTCTATTGATTGAGTGGGTTTGGGGCTTCTTCCACTTTTTTTGAAGTAGCGATTTATGCTTTTTTTCTTTTGGAGTTGCATTGCATTAATATCTCGAACAAGAAGGTTTTTTTTATATTATTGTTTGTCGATGGATTGAAGATGGTTTATGTTCTTATCGTTTGATGTACTTGTATTTGGTTTAGTGATTGTTTTTATTACATTGTTCAATTGGTGAAGAGCAACCCAGTTTTTTCTACTTGGTTTTTTTCTGTTTGTAGAATCTGAAATTTTGTTTTTCAAGGGGGTTTCTTTGACATGAATCTTTAACATATAATGAGTTATTTTTGCAATAGGACTTGAATTAGTTCTTGAAAGGGCCTTTATAACTGGTTATGTTTTGCAGATTTGGTGTTCCTTTTGAAGTTACATTGATCTTTGGATCACTGATTTGAAGTAACCTATGGAACATGTATGTCATGGATTCCAGCAAAAAAAGAGATCTGAAAATCATGTATATGTGGATAACTTGCTTCTTTCCCAGTAGAATCCAGTCAAACAATTAAGCCTTCTTTTTAAAAGGCTCATTGCTCAATTGTTTGAATAATAATCCAGTCATACGTGACAAGAATTTACCAAGTATATCAACTTTAGGCAATCATATTAAAACATATATTTGATTTTTAATTTTATTGTTTATTTCTTGATTTGGCTCATGTTTTGTTTTCCTCTCCTATAGGTGAAATTTCTTTCAATGATATATAATATACTGCATTGCTTTAAGAAATCAATAACAGGAATTTGTTGACTACAGTTTGATTATGTTTACATGCTAATGTGGGCCCCATGGAGTTCCAGGGAGGGACATGTTGAGTGAGAGCAAGCTGAGGGATCTCTTGCATGGGTCAGAATACGTGTTCACCCATGAGGACAAAGACGGGGACTGGATGCTTGTTGGAGGTGTCCCTTGGGAGTAAGTTTCTTATTCATATGGCTAATAATGATATATATTAGCTTTTTAGAATTATTTTTTCATGGTTTGTTGAAGCTATAATCTCCTATTTCGCATTATTACAAGTTAAGAAATCTCTGTTTTTATACACAGATTATAAAGTAGATATGAAACTGATGCATTTTTTTCATTCTTCATAAACATCAGAGAGTATCCATTTTATGCATCATATTTATGTGGCCTTGGGCGTAAAGTATACGCAGTATTAATTTTGTTTCTTCAACATTTCTTTGCAATGACTTACAAGATACATAACACAGTTTGTTGATCCTAGTAATACAATACATAACACTTGTCCAGTGTATATATAAAATGTCGACATCTCAAGCAGTTGACTAGTAATGTGCTTGTTTTAATTCTATTAAATGCACTATATATGGGTAGCCTCTGACGAGCCTTCCATGTTTGATGATTTTTTTGGGGTTATTGGTCAGGCTGCTTGTGCATATCCCAGTGTTTATCTTAGCCTTACATCTAGTTATGCCTAGTGCAAATGCTCATGCAATTTTAATGAAGTTACATGTGTTGTACTAATATTGCTGATGTTTATATATAGCCTAATCAGACAAAATGGTTTTGTTAAAGCAAGTTAAAATGGGTGCTCCTCTCTGAAATGGAAAATTAAATCAATGTTGTAAGCTTCATTGCTTCAAAACTTGTAAGCGTCATTTGGTTCTGATTACTTCCTATTCTGAATACATTTGGGTTCCTGACAGGATGTTCATCAATTTCTATAAGCTGTTGCGTATCATGAAAAGCACAGATGCCATTGGCCTTGGTGCGTATATTTTCTTTCCTTCAACAACTTAAGCAACGATTGAAGATGATTATAAAATCATGCCTAAAAGTAGATAGTAAGCAACCTTGTGCTTTTTTTTCTCACATGGTGCAGGAACATGAACTAGCCGGTGTCCAACCATGATGTATGCTTGCCAACCAATACCGCACACAAAAGGGAGCAAAAGCTCATTTGAGAGGGATTGTGCAATTGTACCTGATTGGAGTTGATTGTGGGTAGAGAAGAGGAAGAGAGATTCTGGATGCCTGAAGGAACGGGAAGCAGATCATGAATTTGGATGCTCGTATTCCCCTGGTACTTGTCTTATGTTTTCCAATATGTTATTGGGTTTTTCTAGTTACTGCTGTTATTATTTCCAGTATGAAATCCTTTTTTACATCGATAAACAAGAGAACAAATAGTAGTAGAATTTCATACAGATTGGATATCAAATGGATATCAAATGAGAACAGGCATAATTAAAATATTAGTATTTGCAGGGAGAACAATAAGCTATGTTCAACTTCATGACTGGCAGTTTTTTTTGGCAATCTTTTGCTTCTAGACACGAAAGTTCAATGTGGCAGGAAGTCCTCCACCCCAAGTCAGACCTACCTAGGTCTTATCATAGGCTAGCTTGATTATATCATAACAAAGGTGATCTACAGTTTAGCTCCCTATTCCTCATTGTCTAACAATAAGAAATTTTTATAGTGAATTGCCTTTGATTTTGGACCAACAGACCTTCTCCCTTCTTCCTCAGATTTTCATCCCTACCTCGATCATCTAGTCTAGATTCCATCTTAATCTAGGGCCCAAATAGTCTTTTTATGTATGCATTAGAAATCTTGTCCTGTCTCTCTGAGACCACCCTAACTGATCTTGTAAAATTGCAGACAATATCACATCTTCACTTTAATTATGTGATTTAATTATAAATCGTAGGGTCTGGAAATCTTCAATCGCCACCTCGTTTAAGTGCCTTCACATAGGGGAGTCTAGGTTGCTATACAATCATGCTATTTATAAGATGTTTGAGAAAGCACCTTTTGGAGGTGACTTTGTTAATATGGCTGACTGAGGATTGTAAAATGAATATTATATGGCTATTTTCTGTTATAACAATTTGTAATGTATACAATTAGTTTTTAAGAAAAATTGGATTGTTTTTATTATCATTGTTATCATTAAATATTTAATTGTAATATTAAAATTTTAGAAAATGAAAAAATGGTCATGTCTACGAAAATGTGACCTTTCCCTGCGAAATATTTCACAGGGAAAGGTTTGTATTTTTTTTATTAAATTTATACACTTTTAGCTGCGAAATAATTTCGTAGCAAAATGTGTCATTTGCTGCGCAAATTTTTTTCGTAGCAAAAGATAGTTTTTTTCGACGCAAATATTTCGTAGCAAAAAAGTCATCTGTTGCAACGAAATTAATGTCGTCGCCAAAAATCACTTTTTGCTACGAAATAATTTCGTAGCAAAATGTATACTTTTGCTACGAAAATAAATTTTCGTAGGAAAAGGGAATCTGTTACAAGGCTTTTGCAATGATAATTGCAACGAACATATTTCGTCGAGAAAGAATTTTTGCTACGAAGTTAGAGGTTTTTGCTACGAAATATTTCGCAGCTAATGCCCATATTTCTTGTAGTGAAAAAAAATGCACTAAACCTGAATTGATAGATATTTCAAATGATATCCTAAAGAATTCAATGATATTTTCACGATTAGATTATGAATTGATGATTCCGAATAGCTTGAAAAAAATCCATGATTATGAATTGACGATTCAAAATTTTGAAATTCAAAAAAGGAAAAAAACAGAATTTAATGTCTGAGCATGATTTCCCGTAATTAATTACCATCCCATTTTTTAACCACCCCATTAATTACGATCAACACTAACAAAACATTCTAGGAGTATTTATGGTATTCCAAATCATGCAATATCATGAGGCTTATGAGGGGCCTACGAATTGAGACTTGTCAATCATTTTCCTTATCCAATTCACCACCCAAAACCTAACTCAGAAGTCAGAATGCAACCTCGCCACACACACACAGAAGGGTACATTCAATAAATTTTGTTGGAGATTTTTTTTTCTTCAAGAAAAAATGTTTTATTAAATATGAAAATCATTATTTGAGACAAATCTATTTTGGTAATAGAAATATAAGAGTAATGCAAATATGGAAAAGCGTCGGTACACTCAGTCTATTCTGTAATTCCATCTGCTATTTAGAAGCAATTCGTTTTTTTAAATACATTCTTACCGTCTACGCGGCAGCCACTTATTGGCTGCTAATAGGCTTTTTATGTGGTTTTATAACAATGGATCTGAATAATTTACGAACAGATAATTTTATTAGAATATAAGATATCTCATAACAAAAAATTATATACGCTTAAAACAACAATGATAAAGCTTGCGTTGAACCAACCTTTTCTAACAGCTGCGTTTGATTCGTTCGCTTCACAAAAATGGTTATGGTTGTCAGATCTGACTCCGCAAGCTTTCATTTCATATTTTAATATAAAAACAAAACAAAACTCTTGTCCTCTTCAATCTAATAAATAATGGTAGGTAACTGCTCCAAAACGTATGCAAATACAAAACCATTGTCAGAGGAAAGAAGACAAATCGATTTGCGTGATTGACAGTATGGAGAGAGAGATCATGTTGCGGCCGCTGACACATTTTATTCCAAACATCCTCACAGATGGAAACATGCATGATATACATTAAACAATTATGCTGAGGATTAGGGTCCGTTTACATGTGCAGTTGAATCCGACAGTGGAGTTGTTATAATCTGTTAGTAGTTTTTTAAAAATGTATTTTTATGTATCTTGTAAGTTGGGTTTGATATTTATAAATTTATGTGTTGAGTTTTAGTCTCACATCATAAAAAAATTAGATTTGTGCACTATGTAAAGTGTAGTAATTGTAAAGTATTGTTTGCTTTATGAATGGTAAATTGTTATGTATTTGTTTAAGTACTGTTCGTGCACTCATGTGCGATGGGTGCAATGTGGCACACTTGACTAATCAGACGGTGGAGATCAATTTCATCAGATATAATGTGCATTGTTTGATCGATAAAAAATCGGTTACACTGATCAAGGGGCTATTGGAAGGGGTGCATCTAGTGGTGGTCGAGATCTGGACCGTCGATCTTATAACTGAAGATCCAACAGTCCAGATTAGGGGCAATTGGGTCTCCTGGAATGTCTTTGAAAGGGTACTCCAATGTCTATTAATGGACATGATTTCCTATCATTGAAACCAATCAGAAAAATAATAAAATGTTTTCTCTTTTTCCCTAAACTTTGTTCCAGTATTGAGTTTCTGCAGAACTTGATACTAGGGTCTTAGTTCATTTGGGTATCCTCAGTATTATGGTCACCATCATCAGTGAAGACGCTGGTGGAAATTGCTTCAAATTATCTTGCCGATAGATTTGCAGTACCCTATGCATACTATATTAGGGCAAATATTGTCTTAAGGAGAGCAAACCTGTAACGCTACTTGAAGTGTTCCATTGAAGTCTTGATCCTTTTTCCAACATAATCAATCATTTTTACAGTCCAAATTACAGTCATAAATGCATAGTTAGAATTAATCAAGTGAAACATGGGTTTGGGTTAGGTCTAAGGTTCGTTAGACAATTTGATTATCTAATACAATTGTGATTGTCCAATCTTACAGAAACATTATGACTGAAATATTCTATCAGATTAAAATCAAAATTCATATTAATTAAATTCTTACATTTTTTTTAGGATTCAATTAAATTGCAAATATCAAAATTATTAGATCGGACGATCACAATTGTGTTGGACAATCAAATTGTTCAATTTGTGTTGGACCTAACCCGATCTCAGTGAAATATATGCATAATTAGATGAGGTATATATATAGTTAGATTTTTTTTCAAATTTACTAAAAATGGGTTTATTTAATTCAAAATGGAATGATGTATATTTTTCATCAAAACATATACATTGTTAAATGATATTTATTATTAAAAAAATAAATATATATGTGGTTTGCATTTTGGACTGTAAAAATGACTGAATCTAACATTTTCCTTTTCAAAAATCCAGTCGGCTTTTGAAAACCATTATTTTGAAGGAAAATGTTACATTCAATCTTTTTTACTGTCCGAAATGCAGACCACACATGTTTTTTTTTTTAAATAATAAACAACATCTAATGAGTTATGTGCTTTGATAAAAGTGTATATCATTTAATTTTAAGTTAAATGAAACTTATTTTTAGTAAGTGTAAGAAAAAATTTAACGAGATATTTACATTGTATATATTTTATTAGATTTCTAATAAGATATATAGGACTGCATTTTGAATTATAAAAATGATTGAGCGTAACAACGTCTTTTTCAAAATCCAGCCCATTTTTGGAAAAAAATATTTTGAAAAATTTTAAAACGCCTGAATTTTATCAAAGAAAACGCTGAAACGCCGAATCTATAGCGCTTGTGAAAAATCATTTCGATATGTGTTTCGTGTTTTCACCACAGAATATGTGAAAATATAATTTGACTAAGAATATGTGAAAATATAATTTGACTAAGAAAAGATGTAGATAAAAAGTAAATAAAAATTTACAACTTTAAAATCACAGTTTTGCCCTTATATTTCACTTTTGTGTTTGTTGACAGTTTTACCTTTATATGCACTTTTGTGTTTGGTGTCCATTCCTATGGAAATTGTATGCATTATTACATGTGGGTGTGAAATCTGTGGGTATGTAATCTGGTTAATTATATCCTTCTCATGTATCTTTTTACTCCTGGTTCTCCTTACTTGTCACAGAAATTTTGAAATAGTAACTTTGCAGATCCTCACTGAATGTGAACTGAGTATAAAAATGTGTGACATGTCCCTGAACAGGTGGATGTAGAGGTAGGGAGAGACTCTTGGGAAAGAATGAATGCATGGATGTAGTGTTGTGTGCGTGACATATAGAAGATAATCATAACTCAATCATAATAAAGACATCGCATATATCAGATAATAATATGCATTAATAAAATAAATATAGGGTTAGAAATGTATATTCGAAAAAAGTGAAAGCGAGTTGAACAATGTCCCCAGTGAATAATATCCCTTCACACACAAGATTATACAACTCTTATCAGAGAAAAATACAACCACTTGATTTATGTTTTTTCAAGGTAAAAGTTATGGAGAAATCACAATGAAGAAACTATAATTCTTTTGACTCCCAAATCAAATAATAGACAATCGTTTTTTTTTTTTTTTTGGTAGGTAATAATAGACAATCGTTGATACATATGAAATGTCACAATAAAAAGAGTCCTTGATTGGACGAATGAACGAATAATGATGAACCCTCTGGATGGATGCTCGTCTTGATAGAGAGGAAGATGGGCTCTCGCTGTTTTGTCTCCCTCGAGTAGGAAGTGGGATCGGATTCGGTCAGTACTGAGCTCGGTCAGTTCAGTCAGTATCGAACTGCATCATCTATAAATCGAACTGTACAATCAATTATTGGGTATATATTTCACTCTTTTATTGGATACTGATGATACTTAGAAATTCATATTTTCTCCACTATCTGATTGAATCCAATAAGAGAGTAAAAAATATACCCAACAATTGATTGTGCAGTTCGATTTATAAGTGATGCAGTTCAATTACGTGGTGCAGTTCGATACTGACCGAACTGACCCAAGGTCAGCACTGACCGGATCCGGTCTCGTGGGAAGTGGACATGTATGCTATTGGATGTTATATCATGTCATGCAAAAGTGATGGAGGTGGTTATATAATGAAGGGATTTTTAGTTTTAAATCTACGTAAACATGATTATTTAGGATCAATCTTTCTCTTCTTCATTTTTTTAAGTCTCCAAATTCAACCGCTTATTTGATTTTTAATCCCTCTGTCAAATGTCCATCCATACACCATTTAGTTTGTAAAACGTGATTTTATTTTTAAGTCCCTGTAAACTATGCTATTTAGTGATTACTTCATCTCTTCTTCATATTTTATTTTAAGTCTCCAATTTTAAACTTTTTTTCTTATTAGTCTTTGAACAAAATGTTTATATGATTTTATAAGTATTTTGATATTTTGATATTGATTTTCTAGTTCAATATATCTTCAACTTCCATCATTTGATATTTAAATTAATTATGGTGTATAGTGGTGTAGTCAAGATACTATAACAGTGGGAGAAAATCTTGGACCCTTCATGAATAAGATTTTAAATATAAATAAATTAAAAATAAAATAATAGTAGCTTAAATGTTAAATAAATAAATATATAATATAAATAGATTCCCCTAAAATCACTAATATCTAAAATAAATAAAAGTTTAGAACCAAGCAAAATAAATTTTTTATTTACTGCATACAAATTCTTTAATGCATTTAAAATTTTAAATTAAAATTGTAAAAACACTCAAAATATCTAATTTTATATTTCACAATTTTCAACCAAGAAAATATCATTCAAATCGAAATTCACTAATAAAAAATCATCAAAATTTGCTTATGTAATCATTCTTCTTCTGCTTTTGTAATCAATTCTAATTCTTATAGCTAAGACTATAAGAAAATACAATATCGGATTGGGTGGGCATATGCATTGTTGAATAATACTGAATATCTAACAATGGAAATGCATTTTTTAGATTTAGATATTTCACTAACCATTTTGTATGAAAGTTTCAAATATTAAAATACTTACAAAATCATATAAGTATTTTGTTCAGGGACTAATAAGAATAAAATGTTTGAAGTTGAGGACTTAAAATGAAATATGAAGAAGGGAGGGGCTGATAATTAAATAATATAGTTTATATAGACTTAAAATAAAATTATATTTCACAACTAGTGGTATATGGTTGGATCCTTAAATATGCATGTTTATAGAGACTTAAAACTAAAAATCCCTATAATGAAAGAATACATATGCCTATTTATATACACAACATGCCTTTGAAAACGTCTCAGTTAAATTGAATTGTAACGTGAACAAGATTGAAAGTTTGGACTCTCCGAAACCCAAGCATGTAAATGCTAGGACAGTTGCAAGCTAAGTCAACCTCAGATTGATTAAGCATGTGAGCCGTTTGATTTGTGTGGCTAATAAATTCCAACGGCTCCAAATAATCCGACTTATTATTCTCTTCAACAGAACTGAATTGGGTAACTATAACAAATGGGAATACGAATTTTTGGTCACATACAAATGCTTTCTAAGTTTCAGGGGTAGGGAGAGAGCAGTAATGGTGGTTTTTGGGGGTTGTAGCTGAGGAGATCCAGTTGGGTCAAAGGAGGGTGGACTGCAA
Source organism: Acorus calamus (assembly GCA_030737845.1). NCBI lineage: Eukaryota > Viridiplantae > Streptophyta > Magnoliopsida > Acorales > Acoraceae > Acorus > Acorus calamus. The sequence continues at coordinate 11,627,226 of CM060866.1, forward strand.
GCTTTTATATTTGATGGAGAAGATGTAGGGCAGATAAAAAAAAGTTTGGGGGGGGGGGGGGGGGGGGGTTGTGTGACCCACTTATATATAGTTGGTTTAATTTGCTTGAAATAACTTAATTTAAAGTGAAATGTGTAATTGTTATACCCAACTAATTCTGGCATTTAAATTCCAACGTATTCTAGCTATCCAAACAAGTATTTGGTCTTTACTCTAGCATAATCCATCCTATTCTAATCCTATGCTTCTACCCAAACTGGACAAGAACAACTAACTTGGAGGTGTTTCCATGTGCCAAGTTCAGGGACAAAAAAAAATAAAAGATTGAAAAAATTACTTGGATTTATTGATAATGATTGACTATTATTATTGCTGCTCTTACCATTACAAATCCACACACTATCATTAAAAAAAAAGGAAAAATGTTATGTTAGTCATTCATGCTGTCACTTTTATTTTTCTAATATGATTTTAATTTTTTTAAAACATGCATGTATCAATATAATGAAATACATATTTTAAAAGTAAATATATTATCAAATGAATTAAATACATATGCTTTCATATCTTTTCTAATGTAGTATTTATTACAATTTCATTATATATTTTATTACCCCTTGTTTCTCGTTTGGGGTGATGCGTTTGGGGTGATGCATTCCTTGGGAATAATGTGAAATAGAGGGGAAAAAAAGGAGAGTTATTTGTTTTGAAATAATAAACCTCGATAATTATATTTAAATAATATAAAAATAGACCCGATAACTATTTTAGAGGATGTGCTGGAATTAGGTATTATGGTTTATTTATATCAATGGATAAAAATATCATTATGTGTCATTTTAAAAGAATTATCTACTTAACACTTTCACACATATTCTAAAAGCATGTCACATTTATTATATTACACCCATCTCTTACACTAATCACAAAAACAAACAATTTATGCTGTGTTATATGTGTGATTTAAAAGTTATAATTTATCATCTCTTATCCATTACTTATCTCCACTTTATCCAATATGAACAAAACCACAAAAGATCATTTTTATGTTTCCTATTGGGAATAGCAGAAAAGGAAACCAAACCAAAATTTGTTTATTTTATATTGATTATTATATATTCTGGTATAATTATCGCCTATCATAGAGGAATGTCATATATATGGCCTAGGTTGATGTGGTGTCTCCGCAAGTGAAAAATAAATTGAGCGCTGACATTCAGTTCATTTTACAGCCCCATTCATAGCCCAAAAGCGATCCCCCTGTGCATACATTGCATTTATTTACTGTATCATTATGAAATTAATTTTTATTTTGTTAAAGAAGAAAAAAAGACACTAGTGTGTAGTGTTAAAAGGAAAAGTGATCTAGGTTTAATTTCTGTTTTCACCCTCTTATAGAATTTTAGCAATTACTCATATTCAAAATTAATATTTAAAATCAGATTTAAATAAATTATAAATATACTTTAAGATTTGAAAATCAGATTTAAATAAATCATAGCAATATGGATTTGACCAAAAAATTGAAGAAAGAAAGGGAGAATGGTGATGCAAGAAGGAAGGAGAAGAGATTCGGCCAAAAAACAACTATGGGGATATTTGTGACATTTTACCTAATGGTGGCTAACAGATTTTTTCTAATTAGTCCTCATGGTCACTAATCATAGGGGCATCGTTGCACACTTTTTTTATCAGAACATATGTAAAAGGAGTAATTCCACAAAAGAACGAATTCTAACAGGGGTATATAATGCAAAAAAACCAAAACAAAAATTTATCATCTCCCTAGTGAGAATATTTCAAAATATAATGAAACAAAACATCACTTTATTATTATTTATATTAGAATAGTTCTTAACTTCAAAATATCTTAAGTCCCTATCCTAACGGGGCTTTCAAAGAGTTGAATCTATTTTTGGAAACACGTTTGAAAATAAAATTTAGAATAAAGTGCTTTAAATAGACTTTAATTCTTCAAAAATGCATTTTATGCGCTTTTTAAAAAACAATCATTTTGCACTTCCCCGTTTGAAAAACTCTTTATTAAAGTGATTCCGCTTTTAATTAATAAAAAAGCTAAAAAATATTGTCAAACGCATTCTAAAAAACTGGTTTAATTAAAAAGTTAATTTCAGCTTTTAGTGTAAAAAAAATGATTTTTAAAAAGCAAAAAAATCCGCTTTCTAGGAATCAAATCTATTTAAACCACTTTATTTTAAATCTCTTATGAATATATACATTTGAAGATGCATGCATATATTTGTGGATGACCACACAATAAATAGATTCATTTTGGTATAATGTGCTATATTAAAATTGTAATTCATGCATTTGTGTATGCATTTATTTTGGTGTGTATTTGAGTTTTCCATCATTGTGGTTGTAACCCTATAAATAGAGGGCTTATGTAACATGAAGAATATCAAGGAAGAGACTGAAAGAGAAGAAATAAGAGTAAGAATTAAAGAGAAGTTCATGAATAACTTCATTTCCCTACATCTTTCTCTTGTGTTTCCATATATATTTTCATGTGTTTCTTTTTTATTTTATAACACGTTATCAGCACGAATTGCTCTATTGTTTAAGGTGAAGTATTTTAAACAAGATTGTATAGTCTTGTTTAAAATATATTCTTTTGTCATCTCAATTTTTTTTTATTTACATGTGAGTGTTATCCCTGAAGAGATACACTCCTATAGATTCAATACTCCAAAAGTGATGTATGTAATTTAATCCCTGAAAAGATACACTCCTATAGATTTCGATACTCCGAAAGAGATATATGTTGTTTAATTTATCCCCAGAAGGGCTTGACCAGAAGTCTAAAATGGTTTGATTTGAAATTATATATGTAATTTAATCATTATCCCTATAAGGGTTTGATATAAAAAAAATAAAAAAAATAAAATAAAATAAAAAAATTGTGCAACCTGAAATTACATATGTAGTTCAGTCTTTATTCTCTTAGCCCCCGTTTGGATACCGGATAAGCTCCGGATAACCCCGGATAACTCCGGATAAATTTTTTTTATGTTTGGAAAGCCCTGATAACCTCGGATAAAATGTGCTAGAATAAACTGGTATAAAGTGGTATATGGATTCCAATCAACCCCTAGAATAAAAGTTATCCTAGGTTATTCCACCCAAAGAATAAGTGGGCCTACTGTCAAATCAACTGTCATCACCTCTTATAAATCACCTGTCAAATCAACTATCATTACTTTTTACCTTTTATAAATTCTTATCCATACTTTATTAACATTTTACCCAAACAACAAAACATTTATTCTTACGATTCCCAACGAGAATAATTCAAAACACAACCAAACACAAAATCAATTTATCCTTATTTATACACACTTATGCTCAGATAAATATATACCCAAGAATAAATCCTATTCTACATCCAAACGGGGGCTTAAGGACTTGATAAGAAGTCCAAAATGTTATGACCTGAAGTCATGAAATGTTTGACATGAAAGGCTTGACCTGAAGTCATGAAGAAGCTCTTATCTATTTCTATCAAAGAGATCCATTTGTTGGGTTATATTTTTGGTGGATTCATGCTTCGATAACATTCTACATGCTATATGATTAATATCAATGTTAATATGTGTTGAAGTTTTGATGCAAAAAAATATATATATATTTTGTTGATGGTTTTGTTGCATCGATTTTCTTAGTGAGATTTATATGATGCTTGCCGAATAGTATTCAAAAATATTTATGAAATATGATTGCTTCATCTATATCTTTTTGTTTAGTATATTTTGGTTATGTGATTGCCTGGTAGGCCAACCGAAATATATAAAACTATGAGAAAATACAAGACCATAAATGTATTTGTATTATTCCTTAATACAAGCAATATTCCCTAAGTTAAATACTTGTACAAAATTGATTTAAGGTTATCTACATTTTGGTGAAATCCATACAAGACCATAAATGGATTTGTATTGGAAAAGTTATACTTTATTTTCATCTCAATATGGTTTTCTGAAATGTTACAGGATTCATGGTTATTTTCTATTAATTTTATGTGAATATTCAGTGACATGTAATTGATTGTCTTGAGATGTCTTAATTTGATTTTTCTCAGTTCAGGCTGATTGACATACACAAGAGTTTGATATTTCATTTCTGCTAATGATATATAGTAGAAATTTAATATGAATATTTTTTTATTCTCTTTTGTCGACTGAAGGTTGATTTACTTAAATAATATGATGTTAACATTTTTTCATTATTATTATTATTCACCTCCTGTCATCATAAATGCATATGTACAAGTTATATATTCCACAATCCACAAGCTTGTGTTTTGTACATCAACAGTACCCCTTGATATGATAATATATGTGCTTGCATGTGATCATGTCCATATCTTTGTTTCCCTGAAAGGTCTTGCATATGAGATTTTCGTTTATCTTGGTTTGTGAAACTTGGATTGTTTACGATATTATGTTGCACTATTAATTTTTTTTGTGACATTATAGCACAATGACTTTCTACAAAAATGACTTTATAAAATTATGATTATCTTTCATCATCATATTCAATATGTTTCAAAAGTAAATATTGTATATCTCAAAAATACTCCAGTTGTAGCAATATTGACTGAATAATATGAAAATCATTGAGCATTGGTTTCATGCCTTTCAGTTACAACAAGATTTTGAAAAAAATAAAATAAATGTGTAACCCGAATCATTGGCTTAGCATCATTGCCTGAAGCAAATGCATTTTATTTGTTTATCTATTTTAACCATGGAAATGGTCGTAGTTATGAGTAAGATCGTAGTTTATAATATTGAAACTACAACAATCACAGATTGTGAAACAATCTCAACCCACCAGAAGTGGATTACAATTGAACAAAAGCAATATAAAGAAAAAAAAAAGGTTTGCAGAACAAACCCCTAAATTACAAAAGAAAATGATTGTTGTCCACGTGATGCTAAAAAACATGGTCACGTACCTGATGTACGATTAGACCTCTGTCGATTATGTATTTATATCTTTATAATTTATTTATTTTTATTACATGAAATGCATTGATTTTGTTTTCCACCTTTATAATTTTCCACCTTGAATCACGGCTCCAGCAGAGCAAATATTCAAATTTTATATAAACTTGATTAAAGGATCCAGTTGAGTAAATATTTTAATTTTATATAACTTGATTAAAGCCTCTAGCAGAGCAAATATCATGTCATTCCACCTTGGATTGATATTCCAATTGGAAAAACTATCAGTATGCTGGCTAATGAATCCATAAAGTCATGCATGAAGCATGAAATACCTATAGATTCAAAAGATTCAGTTCCTTGACAAGGAAAAATAATGCAAATGCTCCAGAAGAGCCTGAAATACTTGTAAGGTCCACATTAATAATTTCTGCAGAAGATCACGTCCTTGAAGAGACATAAGTCCCCAAAGTGATACGTCCCTGAAGTGACACATCCCCGAAGGATAAATATATGAAAATGAAGAAATTTATATAAAATATGCGCATATATAAATATTGTGGGATAGCAGACAAGTGATCATCGATGGCATATTTTCATTTAACGTATCTACTTAAATTATTAAAGACCACATTTAGTGGATGAATGTGGATGGAGCATAATTGACCACAATGGAAAGATGCTATTCAAGCATAATTGGAATTACTTAAAAAGCATCAAGTAATTGGACCAGTAGTCCTAACTCTAAAGGTGTTAAGCTTGTAAGTTGTGTAACAGATATTTTAATAACTAGTGCTGCATACTGGAATAACAACTCCAGAAGAGTAAATAATGAGCCAGAATTTCTACGATTCAAATAATTTTATGGTTGGGCATGACCATCTCAAATATCCCTGGTACACAATGATGCGTCTTTCAATTAATATTAATTTATGGAACCAGAAGATTCTTTCATCCACTGATATAATATGATAATTTTCCCGTCGTTAGGAGAAAAAAATCTGTCGCCGGAAGAACGACGAGAAATTTTATGAAAAACTTTATCTTTGCCTAATCTTAATCCTCGTACAAGTTAATATGAACTAAAAGTTCAGAGGATAATTTATTTGGGAAATATTGCAAATCATCTGCCAATGAGTATTCATTGATATAAAGAGAATAGTAAAATCACATGTATCAGCTGTGAATACTCTGACAAGAGTTGATGTCCTAGTAGGACAATCTATTATAGTGAATGAATATATGGCACGCCAGAAGCGTGGTGATGCAGAAGACAAGATTCTAAGAAAGAGAATGACACAAGAATAGGTAAATAAAATTGGTGCTCCTGGAGAGACCTCAAAACAAGTAACAGAAATAATTGATCAATCTCATCTTTCTAATGAACTAACCTCAGAAGAGGTAGCCTCTGAGGTGGCACATATAAACAATGAGATTTCATTAAATCATGAAGAAGAAAGATATGATAGAAACAAAATCATTGTCGACAATGTATTTTCATATGTTGTTGCTCTTGATATTGTGAAATATAATGAGGATCCTAAACCGCAAAGCGTCGATGAATGTCGATGTAGAAATGATTGGTCAAATTAGAAAGAAGCAATACAGGCAGAATTAAACTCGCTAGCGAAATATGAAGCATTTGGACCTGTAGTTCATACACCTGAAGATGTAAAGCCTGTAAGATACAAATGAGTATTTAAAAAAGCGGAATGACAAAATGAAATTATCTTGTGACACAAGGTTTCCCGTAG